>JAVSBV010121643.1:0-19038 GCA_033117975.1 Parotocinclus spilosoma | reverse complement strand
TGCAGAACGTTTGGGTGGCATCGTAGGGCTTGAATGAATTCAGTCTATAATGAAACTTTCACAAACGGCGAACACAACACCGCCGACAAAAGCTTGTCATGTTAGTGACTCAGGCGGACGATGCTCTAGTCTTACTTCTCGTTTTTGGTGAGTATTCATCCGCTAAGTAAATACACTATTGTAGTGTTTTTCACTGTTAAATAATAAAGCAACACACTGAAGTAATGGAACATTTTCTTTACTTAACACATCATACATCATTCTCGTATCATGCAGACTCCGTTCATACCGAGCTTACAGCACGTCATATCCTACACATTGAGTAGATACAACAGCTAGTTACTGTAAATTGTAATATATTATAATTTATAACACTCCTTTATTGTTAGAATTAATATTTTTGTGATTTTTTTAAATGTAAAAGTTTCGCTAACCAGCGAAAATCCACAATATATTTTTTCCATTAATATTTTTTAAAAACCCGCGATGCACAGAGTCTGCGAAAGGTGAACCGCGAAGTGGCGAGGGAACACTGTATTTGATCAACATCAGTGGCTCTTTAAGCCGTTTAAGATTTTAGATCAACATTCATTCCTTCAAGATGACACTATATTGCCAAAAATATTTGCTTACCTGCCTTGACTCACATATCAGCTTAACATCCCATTTCTAATCCATAGTGTTCAATATGACGTTGGTCCACCCTTTTCAGCTAGAACAGCTTTAACTCTTCTGGGAAGCCTGTCCACAAGGTTTAAGAGTGTGTTTATGGAGATTTTTGACCATTCTTCCAGAAGCACATTTATGAGGTCATGTACTGATGTTGGACGAGGAGACCTGGCTCTCAGTCTCTGCTCTAATTCATCCCAAAGGTGTTCTGTCGGGTTGAGGTCAGGACTCTGTGCAGGCCAGGCAAGTTCATCCACACCAGACTCTGTCATCCATGTCTTTATGGACCTTGCTTTGTGCACTGGTGCATAGTCATGTTGGAAGAGGAAGGAGCCACCTCCAAACTGTTCCCACAAAGTTGGCAGCATGGAATTGTCCAAAATGTCTTGGTATGCAGAAGCATTCAGAATTCCATTTACTGGAACTAAGGGGCCAAGCCCAGCTCCTGAAAAACAACCCCACACCATAATCCCCCGTCCACCAAACTTTACACCTGGCACAATGCAGTCAGACAAGTACCGTTCTCCTGGCAACCGCCAAACCCAGACTCACCAGATGGAGAAGTGCGATTCGTCCCTCCTGAGAACGCGCCTCCACTGCTCTAGAGTTCGGTGGTGGCGTGCACTTGGTGATGTATGGCTTGGACCACAGGTGGTATCCTATCACAGTTCCACGCTGGAATTCACTGAGCTCCTGAGAGCGACCCATTCTTTCACAAATGATTGTAAAAACAGTCTGCATGCCTATGTTGCTTTATTTTATACACCTGTGGCCATGGAAGTGATTGGAACATCTGATTCAGATAATTTGGATGGGTGAGCAAATACTTTTGGCAATCTAGTGTATCAGCAAGACAACACAAAACAAGGCAAATATTAGAACTGAAACATGGAAATCCCTCCCAATCCTTCTATGGGGAACACTGTTTTTAAACACTTATAAATAATTTTCTCATGCATTTGTTGATAAACTGGATATCCTCTGGGCATCTTTGCTCATTACTGACTTCTTTCCTGGATGCTGCTTTTGTTCCAAGTCATGATTACAATCACATGTTTAAACTTGCATCAATATTTAGTTTTTTTCCCTTCATTACTAGCTCTAAATTGCCCAGTCCTAACCTTTTTTGTAATTTATTGCAGGCCTGAAATAAAGGAATAGATGTTTATTAACAAATGAAATGAAATTGACTAGACAAAACATGAAATACACTGCTCACAAAAAATATGACAACTAAATATTCAACTTCTCAACTTTTTCTGAATTGGGGTTCTATATTTTTTCATATTATATATTATTCATATTGATGTTATTCTCACACACACATAATTTTGATCCTTTCCATAACCCTCTTCAAAATTTCCATCCAATTTTAATGTATGTATGTATCTTTTATGTATCTTTTAATGTCTGTGTGTTTATATATTTTATCTTACATATTATTTTTTACTTGCTAACAAAGCAGCTAAATTCAGTGCCCCCTCCCTTGGAGTCTCCATACAATCTTGCAAAGATACCGATGTAAAAGGAGGTGTAAAAAAAAAAGGGCAGAGGAACAGATTAACACAGTTCTCTTTAACTTTCTAACACATTTGTTTATGTGCCCACAACAAACTAAATAGGGTTTTTAAGAAAAGAAACCACATTACGTTAAATTACATACACACATTACATACAGTCAATTTACTACAAGCAAAAGCAGAAATAACAGAGAGTTTAGCAGGGAGTGTGAAAGCTGAATTAAATAGTAACAAGTGTGATGCTGTCTGGGTGATATGAATAGATGAAAAATAATAGTAGCTCAATTACAGACTGAATTTCATGAGTCATAGGCATAGTTTTACGAAAGTACTGACAAGGTTGAACTGACATGTCCAAATAGACACTTATCTGAAAATAGTACAGTCCAGAGCCGATGGAGGAGTGTTTGCACAGTGTGTGTGACGCATATTACACTCACCAAGTACTCAACAGTGAAAAATTCTAGTCTTTAACACATGCACATACAGAAGGCCGTAGATACGCTTTTGCCATTTGTTCACTAGAACAATAACTCTTTATGTCTCAAGTGTGTGACGCGGGGTTTCTGATTTTATCTCCATTACAAAGTCGAGGAATTGGTGCAGCGCACTAAACATCCTGGTATGGGATGTGTCACTGTGAGCGGGTAGCAATCGCTGATTACGTAGCAAAAAAACCCCACTGGTGCTGAAAATCAGCTGGTGGAAACTTTTAATATCACATGCAACTTCTGCCTTCATTTTAGGGCACTTTGGTTAAAACAGGCCAATGAATCAGTGTAATGTATTACTGCTTTGTGACTTTTACCTAGGCCTTTGGCAACCACTCGAACATGGGGAGTGGCCTTCTGTTAGATCATTATGTCACATGTGCCTGAGTCACATTCAGTATTCCTGAGGGACAGTGAAGCAATTGTGTTATACTCTAAATAGCAGGTAGTGAAAAGCCAACCTATGATAGGAGAAAAGGGTGATTTGTATTGTATTTTGTGTTGTATGTTATGTGTGCTAAACATCTGTTGTCACTGGACAACCAAAAATCTAAATCATGTATATTCACACAGGAAAAGAACATCACAAAAGATAACCTTATTATCTCTAGTTTAAACGAGATAAAATAGAAACAAAAATATTTTTTACTTATTTTTGTATTTATTTTTACTTATAAGTCTCCTATTTGTCTATTTTTTTTTCTTCTCCTGAGCAAACAGACTCTAGTAATATCTGTCTTCTGCAAAGAAAATGACTGAGCTCTTCAAACAAACTTTCCCTTTCAAACCAACAGTTTGATCCACACGGGGTTGCAGGCCAGCCGGTGCCCACCCGGCAACTCTGGGCACATGGGCAGGAACAACTGTATGGTACACACACACACACACACACAGTCATGCACACAGTCACACACTAAGGGCCACTGTAGAGACAGCAGTTAATCTAACACACATGTCTTTGGACTGTGAGAGGAAACTGGAGTGCCCAGAGTAAACCTATGCAGACACAAGGAGGACCCAGATCGCTCCACCCTTGGATTGAACCAATGACCTTCTTGCTGTGAGGCAGCGGCGTTATCCACGGAGCCACCATGCTGCCCCAAACCAACAGTTGTGTTTGTATAATGTGAAGCACTTCTATAAAGTAATAATGACAACATTAAGTTGTCATTAAGTTATAAGTAAGTTATAAGACAACAAGTAATAAGTAACATTTTCCAAATAATTGCCATGCTAGACCATCATTTTTGGCTCTTAGCTCAGCCATTATCTTAAAGCATTAGTATGGTGCATCCAGATATGATTCCCAAATACCTTTTCCCTACCCAGTCAGAAGGCACTGGATGATAAGTGCAGTCAACTTTCAAATTCATCCAACAGGCAAGGTTTGCTTGAGGTAAATTTTTTGCCATCAAACTCTGCCAAACAGAAACAGGAATGTTTTTTATTGAAAATGTTTTCACAAAATTGTAATTTGGAAGCTCAGGACTCTCTTAAATGAGATTCTATATTGGAAGTAGAAGATAGCCAGTAGTGGAAGCTCAGACCTCCGGTTTGATTCCCAGTCCAGTGTGCAGCTAACATGTTTCTGCATGAGTCTCCTCCAGGTACTCTGGTTTCCAAAGACATGTGCTAGGTCAGTTGGTCTCACCAAAATGCAATTGACTGTGTTTGTGTGTGTGGAAGTGCACTGTGATGGAGTGGCGCACCATCTGTAGGTAGTTTCCCCTGTGCTGCTCTTTAGGTCCTCTGTATTTGAAGAGGAGGGAGAATATGTAAGAGGACACATTATGGAAGTGACAACATTAGGCATATAAGATAACAATTACAAGGTGAGAAATGTGAATTGGAACATGTTATAATCTTCAAACTTCTAATTTGTTCTCAGAATATCTTTTCCGAGAAAGTTTTTGAAAGCGTTAGAGACAAAAAAAAAAAAAAAGCAAAAAGAGAGCTGGAGATTGGAAAGGCAGGAGGGCACGAGTTAAACATCAGACAATCAGAGCAAAAATGGCTCTGAGGAAGTATTCTTAAATTATAAGTGAAGAGACATGATCTGCTGGAAAATAAAGCGACATAAGCCTCTCTCTAATCCCACATGGGTCAGTGTTGCATAAGCCTGGTTTTCAGATTCCAAAAAATATTCAATAAGATTTTTGGCCAACATATAAAACAATCCTATTAAAACCAATCACTGTCAAAGTTGTTAAAATGAATTACCTTTTTACGATGCGTGACCCTATGAAAGACTTGTATGTTCCAACTTTTTATATACCAAAGTTACTAATCTCTAAGCTACTAATAAAACTAATCTCTACCACCACTGTCCAATCTCAGACAGACGAATATGATTCCCAATTTCAGATTGGTTTATTCTCAAGTTATCGTGTTTCGGGTTCTATGGGACTTCTGTGCTTTGTCCTTTGGATTGCCCATTTTGTACATTGGGTTTTGAAAACCTGATTTATGAGTTTGCCATTTCTAAATAAAATTGGATTGGAAGAAAACCAGATTGGAGTAATGTTGTAGGTAGGAGTGTTCCTAGACTGCTTATCGTACCAGGGCACACACATTTTTCAGCTGTGCATAAAAAGTCTGTTCAACACTAAATAGATTAAGTGATTTAATGCTGGGCATTAGTCTGGCATGGGTAAGAAATGAAGAACAAATGAACATTTTAACAGTTAAGAAATTAACTTAAAATATGAACTGTATTAATGATTTCAGTCATTTTGTTTATGCTAAATTAACTTATGCCTTTGGTAGTTAGTTAGTTAGTAGCTATGAGTTGTCATTAACTTGCTTGAGAGTGTCCCTGACTTTCTTTTAAATATTTACTCCACACACACACACACACACACACACACACACACACCAAAACGAAAGTTATAAACAAAAGCATTAGCCACTTACGCTTTTGAACAAATGTTGGTGCATTATGGGAAATGTAGTGCCCGCAGTGAAGTTGCACGGTATGTCCTCTGGTTCTCAGAAATCATAATCATAGGAAAATACAGTAAAATAAGATCAAACTTTTTACCGTCGTGATTGTAGTGGGAAACAGCAACAGTTTACTGGGGGGTCGGTTTATGCTCCTGGTCGTTCATAAACGCTTTAGTAGGTTATTACTTTAACAGAGACAGATCACAGGAAACCCGCTCACGTCGTTCCCAGCAGGCAAAAAGGTAAACTGGTGTTTGAATCGACGTGTTGTTTGGCATGTTCTTTCAGTCTCTTGATCCAAACGACGTGTGTAATCACTGCAGCGAACAAACCGTGTTATCGCTGTTTGGTTTTGGAAATGGTTAAAAGGGAGGAGCAAGGGTTTGAAGTTGATGGTTTGAAGAAGAACTCACATACAGTATAGACATATAAGACCCGTAACACGACGCAGCAACATCGTGACCGAGCATCAGCTCTCAGCGCCGGTCTGGGTGTGTTTCATTAGTCTCTCATCACGTATATCATCGTGGTAACGACGTGCTACTGGAAAAAAAAAAGCGTTAGACAATAATTGTGTAGTGAATCCTGTTCATTGAGGTGCATTTTATTTGAAATGTGCCCGTAGTCACCACCTGTCATTGACATCCTGAAAAGGTGAGTTTCTCTAACGTTTGTTTAGTCGTTCAGTCGCGCGTGAGGCTCAATGATGTAACGTCAGGTAGTACTTTCAGTCCTAGCGTTTCAAACAGCTGACTTTAATAGGACATTTAATATGGAATTGTCCAGTTTAAAACGATAAATACACACCTCTGTGAATTGTGTATATTTTGTTTACAACCAAACAAACGACACGCTTCGTCCTCTTTCTCTCTGTGTCATGTGAGCAGTGAAGCAACTGGGCAGAATTTCACGCGTGAGACCGAGCTATTTGTTCGTGAAGGTGTCCGGATTACTGCGAAGACGCATTCTGCTCTCGTGTGGGTTACTGATGATATTAGGAGCATCCAGGACAGGCACTGAATATTGGCTGGTTTATTACATTTCGACTGGTTGAAACAGAACAAATCATGACTTGACTGGCAGCTCAGACGTTGTTCCAGCATTTGACAGCTGCTCTTATACAGACTTTGGTAAACCTACAAAAAGTTTATTGATGCTTATCATTTAAGCAACTTGCTCATTGGAGACCAGCCATCATGAAACCATCACAGTAACAATCAAAAATATTACATAACTTCCTTTTGTAGGTGTGTTTTTGTAATTCTGTGGTGTACAGTTTAATATTAGTTTCTTCAGGGTGTTTGCTTTTAGGCTTTATGAGGTTTCGCTGTAAAGGGTTTTCAATCTGTCTGGTTTCCTAGAGAAAAGTCAATTGCAAGCACTCTATACTTAATATACTTATACTTAAAATGAGGGGGTCTTTCAAAATGAATATGAGGGATTTGATTTTATTAAATAGTATAATAAGTACAGCAAATGAAAAGTCACAGAAAGTTGTCTGATTATGTAAGCGAGAAGCATGTTAAACTGGACGAGAGTGCTACACATTGACTGTTCAGTAGGGTGTAGGGTCACCCAGGACTGCCCAAACACACTGACAGTGACTGGATGAAATTGTCCAGCAGTTCTTGTGGGATCCTCTTCATTTTGACATATCCCCTATTTTTGTCAGCGGTGTAGTTATTGCCATTAATCTGTATTTTACAACTGAGGCCGGACTTTTTTAATTGCTTGTTTCTCGAATGGCCCTACCTAAGAATTCACTGAGGAGGGAGGAATTTTCTTTTTCAATTTCTCGAGGTCTATGTAAAATCAGTACAAGGAAGGAGGAAGAAATAAACATATTTTTTTATTTAAAAATAAAATTTATTTAACCTACAATTAAAAAACAATTAAAGTGATTCTGGAAAAAAAATTCAATAAACAGAGGAAAAACGTTGGCTCTCCACCTGAGGGCGGAAAAAGCTAAAAAATACTTGTATATATATTTTTTATTTTATCCATTGCCGGATCCGAGAAATACCAAAAAATATATATATATATATTTTTTGCATTCTTCAAATATGATTGTCAGCGTATCCGCAAAACAAGCAATAAAAATAGTCTGGCCTAAGAGGTTTAAACTAAAATGAGAGCCTGGACAGCATACAAGACTTTATCGACATGTTTAGCTGTTGTTTCATCACACTGACATGTAGTTACAAAAATAAGTTCAAAATTAGTACCCGTGTACAAAACACCTTAAGCATATACCCGTTATTTGATGCCTGATATAAATCAATTGCTGCTTGATAATTGCCACATTTCAACCAACACACTACCATACTAAGTCGTATGAAAATAACACTACAGTCATGGGCAAATATTTTGATAACGTCACAAATATTGGTTTTCACAAAGTTTGCCGCCTACTTTTTTTTAGGTCCTTTTGCCAGGTGTTTCTATGGTATAATAAAGTACAATTGCAAGTACAATATAAGAATTCCGTACAGTTTTAAACTACAACCATATAAACATAAAAATATAAATACATGTAAAATATACAACCAGTTAAAATAAAGACTTGATATTTACACTGTTGACTCTTCTCCTTTAAGACTTCTGAAATTCACCTTTAGCATGCTGGATAGCAGCTTCTGAGGTAACCATGCTTAACAGAAGAACACTTAAAAGCACTACTACCCTTCAAAGCAACCAGTCTGCTGTTCTGATAAGCATGACAGAGTGATATCTGCTGTCTTGTCCTTGTTAACATTTTCTCTTTAGCTAACAAGATCATCACTGTAATGATGTTAGCAGGTCATTGTGTAGGCCATTTTTCTGACAGGGAATGGCTTTGAAATTAATTGCAATTCATCTGCTCAGTCTATCTAGAGTCAGTGCAAATTGCCACCATAAAAACTGATGCAGCAAACAAAATTAGTTCCATTCTCAAAACTTTTGACCACAACTGTATATAGGCTTACATAGACACAATAGTTTTGACAGAGCATTTAGTTAGTTTGAACAAGTTGTTTTCTTTCGTCTCTTATTAAGGGATTCCAAATGAATGTAAAAGTATTTAAGCACTTTTTGTTTTCATGCTGATATCATAATCACTCTATACATGTCACGTAGGATAAGAAAAAAATGTATGGAACACACTGAATTAGATTATTGATTGTAATTAAGAATGAATAGCTTTTTAATAGGGTTTATTAGTAAACACTTGTCTCTAGACAGACATAGAACCATACTAACTAATGCATCAAAATAATGCAATATTGCGTTTTATAGATGTAATCTTATTTAAGAGTCTGTTTCGGGACCCCCCCCCCACTTCCTCCCCCATTCCGTTTAGAACCTCATGATGTGCTATCAGTTATTATCAATATAACCCAAGAGAAATTTATATTTGTAAGCATTGAAAGGATTAAGAGGCCAGAAGCGTTTATGTCTGCTGTAGCTAAGTAAAAAGTGTTGACAGCCTTAGTCCCCGTTGGTAGTGGCAGCCAAGAAACTCATCATCTGAAAAACACAACTCAAAAACCATTAACCAAAAAGCTACATTTAGACAGAGGTGAGAATTTATACAGCCTGTATGTTTCAGCCCTCTTACAGAAAACAGACAATTGTTGGTTGCAGGACAGAAAATGCTCTGAGGAGCTTTTAGGGATCTTAGAAGCATTGCAGTGAGTCACAGACTATGAAGAGAAATGATGAACAAAGCAGGGCATTGATGCAATCTCTCTTCTCAAGGTCAACTGGAGGGGAATCTAAAGTATGGTGTGATAGGATTGTTGTGTCATGCATGCCACAAAGGCTGCAAACGTTATGAAGAGAAGTGGTTGCATAAGCGAGGTTAATAATAGGCAGTAATTTCACATTGGTTTTCAGAGCAGTGAAGTAAGATTGATTATAGATATTGTAAAAAGGCAACAAGGCATCACGCTGACTGTCCCTCTAACATTTATTCAATCCAAGCATTGAATTATGAATGAAAAACTGAATGGCTGATACCGGTTTTATATTTTGAATAGCTGCTATTTGTCATCGAAGGGAACATTGTGTCTGAAATACTGCAGTGGCTGTTCTGAAATAGTAGAAAGTGACAGTGAACGTCTCCTTCTACGAGACACTGTTGAAGCTATAATTTAAACCTGCCATCTCACATACAGGGCACTCAGGTGGAACAGCAGCAGTTCTTAAGTCCAGATCGAGTCCCAGACGTAGGTTTTGGCCAGTTTGGGGTGACACACAAAACTACCTGTACTTTTGAGGGTGGAGATCAGACAAGAGTTTCCCCCAGAGATGCAGACTCCAGCCGAGACCTAACTGGTATCAATGTATTTAAATACATTGTATATCTGGTGAGGGCAAATTTAGAATTTTTGTTATTTGTTTTATTATTTAAAGGTTTTGGTAAAGCATCCCCAAAACAGAATGGACAGACTGATGTTCTATTGTACAGAGCTGTAGCCTTTTAATTTAACTGACAAAAGACATGTCCCCTTATGCTCCCTCATTCAAACAGGTTAAAATCAGGAGGAAACTGTACAAAACATCACATGCTGTGGTACACACTATCATAGGTCTGGGCTACAAATTTTGTGATAGTTTCAGGCATATGTTGTGAGAGAACAGTATATATGTAGGAGTCTAATTGTGTACGAGCGATGGTCTGACAATGTATGAAAATATGTGTGAGAGAGCATGAAATTATGTGTGATATTGATAATGATATTATACAATGGGAGCACTTGAAGACAGAGAAAGCCAAGCATTCCGAAATATCACACGATGTTCTTTGGGCTATTGTAAAGTCAGGCTGAAATAACATGATGCCTGATATAAATCAATTGCTGCTTGATAACTGCCACCTTTAAACAAACACACCACCATACTAAGTAGTATAAAAATAACACTACATTTATGGGCAAATATTTTGAAAATGTCACAGATATTGTTTTTTACAAAGTGTACCACCTCATTATTTGTCAGATTTTTCTATGGTATAATAAAGTACAATTGCAAGTACAATATAAGAATTCCATACGGTTTTAAACTACAACCATATAAACATAAAAATATAAATACATATAAAATAAACATCCAGTTAAACTAAAGACTTGATATTGACACTGTTGACTCTTCTCCTTTAAGACTTCTGAAATTCACCTCAGCATGCTGGATAGCAGCTTCTGAGGTAACCATGTTTAACAGAAGAACACTTAAAAGCACTACTACCCTTTAAAGCAACCAGTCTGCTGATCTGATAAGCATGACAGAGTGATATCTGCTGTCTCGTCCTTAATATTTAATAATGGTATTATACAGTGGGGAGCAAAAGTCTACAGGGAAAGATTCATACTGCAGCAGGATAATGACCCAAAACACAAAGGCCAAAGCAGCCCAAGAAGTACTGGCTGTTATGGACTTCACTTTACAGTCACCTGACCCAATCCCGGCAAGCATTGATGAGGGCACTTAAAGACAGAGAAAGCCAAGCATTCCGAAATATCACAAGATGTTCTTTGGGCTATTGTAAAGTCAGGCTGAAATAACATGAACCATCAAATTTTGCACAAATCTGTGGATGCCCACTCAACTCAGCTTACAGCAAAATGGGAGGAAAAATCATTCATTCCTGGTCAGGTCCACGGGAAAAGGTTAGCAGCACAGGGTGCAATGCAAAAACAACACTAGGTAGGGTGTGCTAGAGTCTACAAGGGCAACTGCTCTTATGCACTCACACACTATAAGAACATTTTAGAAACACCAGTTAACCTAAGTAAACTGGAGTCGGAGTAAAACAGGATCGACCCAAAATAGGGAACATACCGAATACATTTTTTAATTTATAATAACCTATTCAAAGATTCAACGTTTGATGTAAATTATCATGCTGGCTGTATGATTTGTAGTGGAAAACCACTGTATTAAATTTGAGAAAAATGTGAGAATAGAAGCATTTTCACTAGTGGTCTCAAGACTTTTGGCCTCCACTGCAAGTTTAAATTAAGGCCTAAACATCTTCTCATATGCTTCCATGTTTGTTCTTTTTGTTGCACAGCATGCATCTTCGTGTCTTCTGAAGATCTGAAGAGTCCTGATCTGATGTTCTTAGAATCTCCAACAGCAGGAATCTCAACTCTGCAAGATTAGGCCGGCTATCAAGAAAAGTGCCTCGGGGAAATTGAGCTTTTGTTCTTGGAGAGGCAAATCCATTAGTATTTTCAGGCCTGCAGCTCAATATGCAGACTGAAGACATTCAGTGGACTGGACAGACTTTTCTCTAGGTCATTTGGACATTGTTAAAAGGACGACCTGAAGAAAATGTTCTTAACGAACAGTCACATGCATTAAGTTATTTTTTAAGAAATATGATTTTAAGACGTGCCATTTCTGATTTGAGACTTAGTGACTGAACTTCATGATATTTTAGCAAGTGTGACTCTCAGTCTTTTCAACTGAACTACTGAGGCCTTAACTTTATCAAGGCTACAGTCATGGTGATGTCCCAGGGCACCTACACTTTCCTGGCATGCTTTGCTGGATTTTGGCTGATTTGGGCGCTTATCGTCATGGTTTGCTGCTTCTGCAGCTTTGTTCAACGGAAGCTTAAGCGGCAGCGTGAGGAGAGGCTGAGGGAGCATTGTCTGAGGGCCATGGAAATGGAACCTTTGGATTGTACAGGGACAGGCTACTATCCAAGAGAGCCACCTCAGTTCTGCCCACCTCTTCAAATGATATCTCCACAGATGCCAGTTGCTCATACCATACCTCAAGGGGACTGGACTACGCCTCAAGGTAGATGGTCTTTTTTAGAGCTAATGCTGTATTTTTGTTTAAGTTTGTATACTTAATATTGCATTAACCATTTTATAACACAAACTCAAATGCTCAAAAGCAACAATGTTCAATAGGCAGCATTCTAATCCGTGGCAACAACATTTAGCACTGGTGATGCTGTACTTGTTTTTATTGCTTTACTTTTTCCAACTGTAGTAATCAGATAAAGTGAACTTTAAAGTGCAGATAATGAAACCTCTATGTATCATATTTAGAAGTAATGATATGCTATGATTAAAAATATTCTTGGTTGAAACCGAAATTTTGCCTGGTCGAAACATCTGCCTTTTGGCTGATGATTGCCAGATGTTTCGTTATTGAACTATTGAACTATTGAACCCTCAACCAAGTGCTGCACACCACAACGTGTTGATACAGCAGCCTTTGTGCCCTGGCATGCTAATTAAAACAACAGATTATGTTTTGTCAGGGTTCTGTTCTTTTACAATAATGCACTATTAATTATTATCATACAAGTCTCAAAAGTCAGCTTGAGTCTCAAGTAAAATGCAGGCAGGGGGAAGAAAGGGAAAAAGAAGAGCATCTGACACTACTCAGCATTTGCTGAATGGAAGTGCTCTCATACATGCCAGGTTCACTGTTTCATGCTCTTGAATGCCTTTCTATGCTCACAGTTTGGCCTTTCTCACACTCCCCGTTAGATATACTGTCACTGCCATGCACAAACTTTCAAAGTGGGATGAGTTCAAGCCTTAAGCTCAGTTCCATAAGCTCAGTTTGTTCTCTGCGTTCTTTGCATATCTGCATTTGTGTCTGCTCTCCATCCAAGCCATTTACCTTATCTCACAAAAGTAAGTACATCCCTCACATTTTCGTAACATATTTTATTATATCTATCTGAAGATAAAACACTTTTCTAAAAACACTTTTCAATTTTCTAAACCAATGGCAACAAAAGTAAGTACACCCTTAAGTGAAAATGACCAAATTGCGCCCGATTAGCCATTTTCCCTCCCCAGTAGCATTTGATTCTTTATTGTTACAAGGTCTCAGTTGTGATTGGGGAGCAGGTGTGTTCAATTTGGTGTAATTTGTTGCTCTACAAAAAGATGGCCCAGGCCATAAAAAGATTGGCAACACCTTTAAAGTGAGCTGCAGCATGGTGAACAAGATCATACAGCGCTTTAACAGGACGTGTTCCACTTAGAACAGGCCTCACCATGGTGAGACAACCATGAGAACCACATAAGTGTGGTTGTGCACAAGAGTGCACAAGCTCAGCATAATATCCAGAAGATGGTGTTTGTTAGATTTAGGAATGCTGCAGAGGTTAAAGGGGTGGGGGGTCTGCCTGTCAGTGCTCAGATCATATGCTGCACACTGTATCAAACTGATCTGCATCGGTGTTGTCCCAGAAGCAAGCCTCATCTAAAGGTGATGCACAAGGAAACCTGCAAGCAGTTTGCTGTGGTCTGATAAAACCAAGATAAATTGGTCCAGCTATTTATTATTTGGTTCAGATGATGCCAAGTGTGTGTGGCGGCAACCAGGTGAGGGGTACAAAGACAAATGTCATTTGCCTACAGTCAAGCATGATGGTGGAAATAACATGGTTTGCCTGTATGAGTGCCGCCAGATGTGGGGAGCTACATGTCATTGAGGAAACCAACATCTACAATGCCAACATGTACTGTGACATACTGAAGCAGAGCATGATCCCCTTCCTTCGAAAACTGGGCCGCAGGGCAGTATTCCAACATGATAACGAAGGTAAAGATCAAGCATGTCTTCAGACCTAATCTCTATTGAACATCTGTGGAGAATTCTAAAATGGAAGGTGGAGGAGCGCAATATAACATCCATGCTCCGTGATATTGCCGTGGAGGAGTGGAAGAGGATTCCAGTGGCAATCTGTAACTGAACTCCATGCCCAATAGAGTTAAGGTACTGCTGGAAAATAATGGTGGCCACACAAAATATTGACACTTTGAGCACAATTTAGCATTTTCACTTACTAACTTTTGTTGCCAGCGATTTAGACACAAATGACTGTGTGTTTAGTTATTTTTAGTAATTTTTTTAATTTACACTGTTATCCAAGCTGTAGACTGACTACTTTATATAATATCAAAGTGTCTTATATTCAGTGTTGCCACATTAAAATATATAATTAAATAGTCTATATATATACAGTGGTTAGACAATGAAACTGAAACACCTGTCATTTTAGTGTGGGAGGTTTGTGATGTATCAAGAGCCACGGTATCCAGGGTAATATCAGCATACCACCAAGAAGGACAAACCAAATCCAAAACGATTAACTGTGAGCGTAAGAGGAAGCTGTGTGAAAGGGATGTTCGGGTGCTAACCCGGATTGTATCCAAAAAACATAAAACTGAATTACACACTTAAATGTGCATTTCCACTCTCCTGTTTCCACCAGAACTGTATGTCGGGATCCACAGGGTCAATATACACGGTCGGGCCAAACCTTTGTCTAAAACCAGGTGTTTCAGTTTTATTGTCTAACCCCTGTATATATTCCTTATCCTGTATAATGACAATGTTGCCATTAAATCATCGTTCATTTCTCAAAATTGTTTATATCAGGATGGTTGGTCTGGAACTATGTTTGTAGCTGATCCAGTGCTGCTAAAACATGTGTGCTTTGCTGCATGATTTAATGCAGTTTTAAATTTCAGTTGTTTTTTACCCAGAAACTCCCTAATTACTCAAAACAAGCTGCCTTTTAAAATACATTAAAACATGTGCATTATGCAGTTGTTAGCCTGTAATTTTGTAATGAAAGTGTCCAATGTCAAGAAAAAAAAAAATATATATTTTATAATTTAGTAATAGGCTTAATAATAATTTCCATTTGTGGAGGTATAAAGTGCTTTTACTCTAATGACACAAGTAGAATTCCAGTAATTTATAATTAAACAAATATATAATTATATCATATTTTATAAAAAGATATATATTTTTGTGGGCAGTGTATATAGAAGCAGGTTCAAATTTGGAAATTTATGCTCCACAATCCAATATAATTTTGGGACACTCAGTACTAGGCCTGGTCTCATTTGGTCTCAAGATATTTTCATCTGGTGGTACTTACAAGTATATGTGGGATAATGGGCATTGCCTATGTTATTTTGTTACAGTCCATAATTATGTGTCTATATTCTATGTATAACATTATTGTGTTCACTAATGCTGGGAAGTATACTGGTTTTTGTGGTATGTTTGTTAAAATTTCTTTATAGCATTCATTTTTCATATACCGCCACACTGAGTGCAGTTCAGAATGGATTTACTGAATGGAATACTGGGTACATCTCACTAGCTAGCCAGGTAGCATAACACAGCACAAAAATAGCCTAGCCTAGTATCATCACTAAAATCACTGAACAGCACTGAATGGTGTTAGCAGGCCATTATGTAGGACTGAAATACAGTGGCTGGAATGCAGTAATTTCTTGTGATACGGTAATTTTCATGGCAGGGAATGACATTGTAATTCATTGCAATTTATCTGATCACTCTTTACAATCTAGAGTTAATACAAATTGCCAGCATTAAAAACTGATGCAGGAAACTAGTTTAGATAAAAATCTAAACTTTCGCATGGCATAACATAACAGTCTGTTACAAAATGAGAGGGGCTCCATTACATTAAAGAACGTAAAACAGAGATATAGATTAAAGAAAGAAGAACTGAAAAAGAACCAAAATAACAAATATCAGCTTCTGGGCAAAACCTTGAATGATGGCAACCCATTATTGAGTATTATGATAGTGCTTGGAGTTAATCACAATTTCTGGGTTTTTTGTTCGTCTAACCTTTTTTTGAGAACAGGTTCTGGCCATGGATCCAAAACTGAAATGTTTTGTTTCCTGATGTTATCTCCTTTGCCTTTTGTGTTTTACTCTGTCATGCTGAAAAAGGCATTGTTCAAATCAAATTGTTTATTGTTGGGAGAATGTTATGATACCATTTATTATTTATACCGTGTTATTAGGCAAAATTTTAAGTGAACCCACTGCCCTGGATGAGAAGCAAACCCACACAAGAATGGTCTCAAATGCTGCTTCTCCGGACAATCATTTTTCTAGATGTTCCAAACAGTCTGAAGGGGGCTTCATCACAGAAAATAACTTTACCCCAGTCCTCTGCAGTCCAATCCCTATACTTCCTGCAGAATGGCAGTCTGCCCTTGATGCTTTTCTTCAAGTGGCATCGTTGCTGCCCTTCTTGACACCAAGCCACCCTCCAAAAGCCTTCATCTTAGCTGCACTCTGATGCACTCACACCTGCACTTTGCCATTCCTGAACAAGCTATGCACTGGTGGTGACCTGATCTTATGCAACTTTTTAGGAGACATTACTGGCGCTTGCTTGACTTTCTTGGGTGCCCTAAAGCCTTCTTCACTGCAACTGAACCACTCTTCTTGAAGTTCTTGATGATTCGATAAAACCCTTTTGATTCAATGCAATGATGACTGCATGCGTTTCCTTGGAGGTAACCATGGTTAACAGAAGAAAATGTAAAAGCACAACTAACCTTTTAAAGCAACCAGTTTGCTCTTCTGATCAACATGACAGTGTGATATCAGCTGTCTTGTCCTCATTTACTTTTCTGCAGTCATCAATTTTCACAATCTAGAGTTAATACAAATTGCCACCATAAAAACTAATGCAGCAAACTTTGTGAAAACTAAAAAAATGTCCAGTTCTCAAAACTATTGGCCACGACCGTATGAGATTACAGTTGTCAGATTCAGCACTCTAGCACTAGTGAAACAGTAAAGCCAAATGCTTATACATCGGTTCTATAGGCAATCAAGAGAGAGGGGTTCAAAACAATGATCAACACAGGACTCACTGTCTGCCTTACCTGGATGAAAATACTTGAGCCATAAAAAGGCATATATCTTACTAGGATATATAATTATTGTTAACATTCTGCAATTGTTTTATGCAAACTGATTCCTCCATATATTGTGTAATTCTGTGGGCTGCAATAAATTCTATAGTAAGCAAAGCCTTCATTTTATACATATGGAAATATTTTTTAATCTGTGGAAGTATTTTATGTACTTCTGAGCGTCGAATAGGATACAAACGTCTATAAGACTATAATACTGTGAAACAAGTACACTCTGTATAGCTGGTATAGTCTAAAAAAACATGATCTCAGTTTTGGCCAAAACCACCGAGTTAGTGTTCACCCTTTGCTGCAGATTTTAAGGGATGGTTTCTGGTTTCCAGCCCTATTGAGCGCAATACAATGAGTAAAAAAGCAGTATTTTAGGAGTATGGAAAATATATTAGAGACTAATAAGGAATGGGAAGAGTACTATAAGCTGCACTGAACTCTGTCTCAAATTAATTTATTTCAAGCAGATTCAGTGAGATTTTGCTTCAGCATGAAAGAAAGGCAACTTAATAAGAAAAATAAATGTAAAGCTTCAGAAAACCCAGCCTTTACTTCATTTAATTCTAGGTGTCCTTGAATGTGCCAGGTGTCTGAAATCAATTTGAGAGTGAAACAGGTATCATATAGAAAACCTTTAGTGAGGCAAGAAAAAAAACATTTAAAGCATCAAATAAGCACAAATGAGTTTTTCTTAATACATCTCCTTAGTAGTCTTATCTGTTAGCAGTAAAGGTTAATGGGATATTCAGTAGTGGCAAAATCCAGTCAAAATTAGTGGTTATAGTGTGATAACTGATATCTCACAAATAATCTAGACAATTATTTATTTATAATGTTCCCAAAATAGTAATTATTTTCTTATTTACTACCTTAAGAGTTCTATGATCGTTTTTCAAATGACATACATTGTTTTCTAATTTGATTACAAAAACACTACAGCTAGCTGTCTTCATTGTAGGACCTGGATTTGTTTTCCTGTCATTGTTCTGTTAGGTGCAGTGGCAACAAATACCCTAGTTGATGACAGAAACTGAACACACACCTCACCACATGTGGTTCCACTGTAATGAGTGCCCTACAACTGAGAACCACTCCAGGTAGTATCCCGCCTCTGGCAAGGTGAGGTTTTGGCTACTTTCTGTTCTTGATACTGTTATCAAGTATGGTTCCTCTGGGAAATCCAGATATATGGCCTCTTATCACTGCAAAGTTCAGTTGTCTGATTTCCTGTCATTGAAAGTTTCAGTGAAGCTTTATATTATGTGTTTCCAGATGTGTGTTTCCACCTCACTAGAGGATCTCATTTCTCAGCAGTCTTCGGGTGGGGGCTGTGGCTTGTGTTGTGCCTGGCACCGACTGGAGCCTTTGTGCCAGTCACTGCACTAGTCCTGGTTTCATGCACATCACAGATCTGGAGTGTGTGTGACATGTTGTTCCGACCAAGGTTGCTCCCACATTACAGTCTCTGTGAAAACTGTATTTTGTTCATAATTTAAACTGACATCAAGCATAAATCTGATCAATTTGCTGCTTGTATGAGATGCTAATCAAGTATATCAATCAGACATGGGGTACATGATAATACTGTATTAATTTAGAGTTTTACATGATTAACAACCACCAATATTGAGTTTATAGAAATACACAAGTAAACTTCATAGTGTAATTCATTTCATCTATTAA
>JAVSBV010121636.1:0-19041 GCA_033117975.1 Parotocinclus spilosoma | reverse complement strand
GATTTGTTTCGGTACTTTAGGATTTGGTCCGAATAAGCGACTGGTCCCATTAACCGGTGGTCCAATTAACCAGAATCGACTGTATACACACTCAAGTCAATGCTAATTTAGAGACACTAGTTAACCCAACATGCATGTCTATGGACTTTTGGAGGAAACCGGAGAACCCAGAGTAAAGACACAGGTAGGACCTAGGCCACTGCACCCTGGGATTGAACCTTGAGGCGGTGGTGCTACCCACTATGCTCCCACCCCCCAATCTTAAATGCCCTATAAAAAGATTTTTGCAGGCTTATGTATAGCTTTGTGAACATAAATATGACCCAAAAATCTTTTTGGATTTTCATTCAAAGCCAGATTTCAGTGGAAAATTGTAAGAAGCACATCCTCCGATTCTTCTTTACTCCTTTTCAGAAAGCTTATACAGGTCATAATGCTCCAGTATGTTGGAGGAAATGTGGATCCCATGAAGCAAATCACAATCACATTTTTTGGGGATGCCCAAATATTCAAACATTTGGTGAAGACATGAGGGTCACATGGTATATATTTAAAAGGGAGTCCAGTGTGTAATAAGGTACTGTATTTGGGACATATTCATACTGAATAGAGGAATAATTAATGGCAGTCAGAAGGTCCAGCAATAGATGACTGGATCCTTCATTCATTCATCATCTTCCACTTAATCCACACAGGGCCGTGGGCCAGCCGGTGCCCACCCGGCAACTCTGGATGCAAGGGCAGGAACAACCCTAGACAGGGAGCCACACACGCATTCACACACTAAGGGCCACTTTAGAAACACCGATTAACCTAACTAGCATGTCTTTGGACTGTGGGAGGAAACCGGAGTACCCGGAGTAAACCCACATGCAGACTCCACACAGAAAGGACCCAAGTCGCTTCACCCTGGGATTGAACCCGGGACCTTCTTGCTGTAAGGCAGCGGTGCTACCCACCGAACCCCCTGTGCTGCCCTTGATGACTGGATTACTTCTGTAATTAAATTTATTAACGACTGAATTTGGACAGCATTGGAGTAAAAGGAGAAAGTGTTTCACAGAAATTAAACCAGATGTGATGACAAGAACGGACGTTGAAGGGGGAGGTAACAGCTGAGACGTTTATCATTTTGATTACGATCAAATGCAAATGTGTAACTGTCTATGTAAGATTTTATTCTGCTACTTTCTAGAGTGTCATGCGTTCCCTGTGTGTCATTGTTTGTGAGTAAATGTTAAATGCAGTGTTAAAGAAGATAACGCTTTACAGTATATTTACTTATAATGCCTTTATTAGAGGAAAAGAAGATGACAATGAAGTCCTAACATTATAAACGGAACCCACTTAAACAAAATGACACAAAAACTATTTTATTTGTTCATTAAGGAAAATGATCCAATACTACAAAGCGGATTCCAAAAAAGTTGGGACACTAAGCGAATTGTGAATAAAAACTGAATGCAATGATGTGGAGATGGCAAACGTCAATATTTTATTCGTAACAGAACATAGATGACAGATCAAAAGTTTAATCCAAGTAAATGTAACATTTTAAAGGAAAAATATATTGCTTTAAAACTTTACAGTGTCAACAAATCCCAAAAAGTTGGGACAATTAGCAATAAGTGGCTGGGAAAAGGAAATTGAGCTTATAACGAACAGCTGGAAGACCAATTAACACTAATTAGGTATAAAATGATAAACATGATTTTTGGGATTTGTGACACCATGAAATTTGGAAACAACATATTTTTCCCCTAAAATGATCCATTCTCTCAGTTTAAACTTTTGATCTGTGATGTGTGTTCTATTCTGAATAAAATATTAGATGTTGGCATCTCCACATCATTGCATTCAGTTTTTATTCACAATTTGTTTAGTTTCCCAACTTTTTTGGAATCCGGTTTGTATTATGCAAACAAACTTTAAAACAAACTACAACTTTGAACTTTATCTGTGAACATTCTTACCTATCTCAGTGGATTTAACTTAAATGTTAAGATAAATCCCTATGCTGGCATAATTAAAGTTTTTTTGTTGTCATTTAAAACGTCTGTTAGTGTATTGTGTATTATTAGTGAATGTTATTCACAAGTTCAGAACTTTACCATACACAGCTCACAAAAAGTATGGGATATTTCATAGGGGAATATTTCATTTGAAATATTTTTTTAAATATTTTTTGTAAGCAGAACATTTTAAAGGATGAGATAATCGATCAAGCAGCAGTGTGGTGCAATGGTATAATACACTAGCCATTAGACCTGGGTACAAATCCTAGTGGTGCCTTCTGGTTGTGTCAGAGATCACATTCAAACATGATTGGCTGTGTTGAGGAAGGGGTGGGGGGCACTGACAGATCATTCCCCAATACTGCAACAACAACCTATACTCAGTCCTAACCTGTGTCGTGTTCTCCAGGGACAGGTGCTAAATCCCTGAAACCACCCTGACCCAGATCATGGAATATAACTAAATGATTTATTTAATATACAATTTAATTAGCTGAATTCAAGCATCTGTAATTTATTCAATAATCTGTAATTTGACTGTTTCATTAGCCTGGTTACAAAACAATCAACAACACAGACAAAGGATTACATTTGTGAACTACAAAAGTCATAAAATATTTAACTTAATAATGGACTATAATTATTAAACGTTTTAGGCCATGAATGTTTGAGTGTGAGGGTTACAAACGAATTCTGTTCACTGCAGTCAGTATATTGTTTGTCATTAACAAGGTATAGTGAATGTATAATTGTTTAACAAATAGTGGAAGCAAGTAGTCACTGCAATATTAATATTCTTTACTCATGCATTAAATGAAGATTCTATCTGCCATGCTGCCATGGTGTCTACTGTTACCACTGTTGCTTATCCCAAAAGTAATATCACGCATCTGAAATTCTGATAGAAAGTACACCAAAGGCAGATGCCTCTTTTGTCGGGAAAATGCGATCACAAGGGCTGAGGTGAAGGAGGAAAGCGTGTTGGGCTCTCATACAGGTGGCATGACAGAAGAGAAAGATTTGCACTCCCTGGATTGTGCTTTTCCAAAGTGTTCTCTTTCAGCAAGAAGACAAACTACAAATGAAAAATTAAATCTAAGACTGATTTTGCTCTCATTGCATCATATTTCATCTGTGAATCTTGACTGGATCTGTGTACGGTGGATGTACCTGATTAACAGTTCATGTACTCTGAGTTTCACAGCTGAAAGATTGCAAGAGGATTACACTAAAGAAATCGATTTTATATTGCAAGTAATTAGGCCACTTTTGTTAACCTTTTAACAAAATACTGTTCCTAAAATATGGAATGTTTATTCATAAACTCAAAGTACAACTTTCATTTGTACATTTAAGTACAACTTAAAGACAACTTTCATTGTCCACCCGAGATAGCTACTGCTATTCTGAGTGGCATCTACAGGACTGCGGTGGCCTAGCAGTTAAGGTACAGGACTCTGGACCTGATAGTCCAGGGTTCAAATCCCACCTCTGCCAAGCTACCACAGTTGGGTCCTTAAGCAAAGCTCTTAACCCACCATTGCTTGAATTGTAAGACTCTATGAGTTGTAAGTTGCCCTGGATAAGGGCGTCTGCTAAAAGCTGTAAATGTAAATCTAAATTATATGCTATGTGACATCAAAGCAAGAAGCAGAGAATTTGCTCTCCACCAGGTCAATAAACTACATACAAAAAAATCCAACCTCTGTGTTTTTTTTATACAAGGAGACCTTAACCACTAAAAACCAACTTCCAAATTGTAGATAGCTTTTGCTGCTATACCAGGGAGAACAAAACACTCTACCCTTTTTATATTATTGGTCAAGCTCAAGCATTTTGTGAGTCTATCACATGCCCCACTTGAGCACATGTATCAGGAGTATAGAAGTGTAAACAAAATGCAAATTGTCTCCCAAGGAATCATCTAATAAAGACAAAAACAATTATATGTGCCAAATCATAGTGGCACAGTAGTTAACACGGTTGCCTCACTTCCCCAGTTAAATCCTGATCTTGGTCTCTACCCATGAGTTTGCATGTCCAGGTATATGTCCTGTACTTTGGATTCTTTCCTCATTTAAAAGGCATGTATTAGGCAAATTAGTGTTTCTAAATTGCCATTAGTGTGTGAGTGTATGTTTCAGTGTGTGTATATCCTGCAATGGATTGGAGTTGCTGTCTAGAGTTGCTACCACAAGGGAAGGAGAAGTGTAATAAAGTAGGGCCGTGGCCGTGACAGCCTGTTTACAGTAGTACCTCCTATTCATGGAATTATTGCGCTCTTTTAAACTCAGAATGTTTGGAATTAAGCTGGAAAGCAGTGATGATCCCTATAAGAAGCAGTGATCCATAACAATGGATCCTATAATGAAAGGATATGTAAAGTGAGGTGTTGGGGCTCACAATCTGGATGCTTAGGGTAAATATGTTAGACATAAGAACTTTTAGATATGCGAGCCCGCTCTGATTCGTATCTACGGGAATTACTACATTCAGTTCTTCATCATGCCCTGAATATTCTAATATCATATCCCCTAGTACATAATTATCAGTCACCTGCCCCCTACTTCCCTCACTGCACTCACCCCTCACTGTCAAGGTACCATAACTGCACCTATCACAACTTTCCCTATCCAAAAGACATTAGCCCTGTACACGGCACAAAGCAACTGGCCTCTGTTTTTACCACCACATTTAACCATTCTCTCAAAACAAAACAAAAAACCCGAAACAAAACCTCCCTTTGCATCCTATATCAGTAATCACAAAACCACTTTCTGAAATGGTACAGAAGTCCATTTTCAAACTACCACAGTTTGCTTATCATACTAATTGCTCAGTGAACAGACAATTAACAGAGAATTCTTAAGCCAGAATCATCTTTATTTAATTTGTTCATCCATTCATTTTTTATAAGTAAAATAAAACTACAATAAAAGCTCCTCCATCTGGAAATTCAACCTATTATCTGATATTCAGCCAACACACATGACAGATAGATGACAGTGTGTATAGTGTATGGATTCATGTTGTCGGGGGAAGGTTTCATCAGTACCGGTGAAGCACAGGAGTGTGTCCTCATGTCTACTATATTCACTATACACCACAGACTGCATTTTTGTTAACCACTTATTAAACTCATCAAATTTGCTGAAGACACACCAGTAAGAAGTCTGATATGGACAATGTCTACTTTGAGCATGGCCTGCATGATGTGGCAACAATAATCTAGCTAAACATCTAGCTAATCCAGCTAAACACTTAATATTCTTGGCAAGTGTACAGGCTACCACAGAGGCTAGTCGAAAATCCAACCACTGCTAATTAATTTCACCACTGTTATAGCTATGGAATCCTGCAGATTACTGGCCACCACTATTACAAACACAGATCGGTAACATAGAAGACCAAACAAAGGAAGGGTTTTCTCAGGCAGTTGACAAATCTCAAGTAGTATCTCAAGTAGTAATGAATCAGTTTTACAAAGCCTAGTGTACCTAATTAAGTGATTGGTCAGTGTATATATGCTATGACAATGTGGAATGTTAAAAACTGGGTGACACTAATCCTTACCTATGGTATCCATCATGCCAAGAAAGGTTCTGTTACATTTTTGCGTGTTGATCATACAGTGAATTGGTGAATAGTGCTTTCTGTTGTGGTTTCTGGCATGATCTGCACAAGACAGCTTGAAATTACAAATCCATTTTTGTATTGTTAGTGTTTGGCCAAAAACTAATAATGTACCAAATGCTTCCACAAGTATCTGGGTATTGCATTATTCTGCCTGTCATAGATAAAGGCCTGTGAATGCAACACAATTTCAACATACTATTTTAGTCCACATTCTGTGTCCCACCAGAATGGCATCAAAAAAGTGCCTGAAGCATGAGTGCGCGCATGTAACAGCATACGAGAACAGCAAGCCTGTGCACTATTATGGTGGGGTTGTATGTGGTTGTTCTGAGCATATCCAATGAGCTGAACACATTTATTCTTTCACATATATGTTCTGATTACACACAGACTAGTGCTGCATAACACATTAACCACACAATGTATCTCATCTCTCATTGTGCACAGCCTTTGACGTTAGTGATGTAACAGTCAGCGTGAGTGACTGTTTTCAGCAGGAATGGAGCAGCCATTAAGATGTGCCCACAGTGGACTAACACCAAAATATGATCAAGTTTCTTTGCTTTACACAAGGAGCTCTGAGCTTTACGGAAGATGCGCACTATAAATCTTACAATATGCATATATTAAGTAGTATGTAGAGCCAGCATTCTATTGACAAACTGCATTGGTAATTGGTATTAAAAGAATATATAAAACAGGTCATTACACATTATAACTTGTAGGACTTTTTTGTTTCTCATTCTGAGGGTATTATTAAGAAATCAGTTACATACTTTTAAAATGTTTGCCTTGTCCAGTAGATGCCAATTAAACAAAATGCCTTTAACAAAGTGTAGTGTTACACTTTAAACATACAACCACAAAAACAATAATATAATGTGCACAACAATGACTTTTGGACTTAGCCAAACATCCAAACAGAAGTGTTTATTTTTCTTTTTTTTTAATAATCATTTTTAATGACATGTAAGAAACATTTAATTGCTGATAACATATACTGTTATTACCCTCTAATATTTCTGGAGACCACAAACTGATTGTACGTGCACATGCATTTTCTTAATCATATGTTCTACAAATAAAGGTTCTACAAATACGTTTAACATGGTCAGAGATGGGCCCACACACTTTAAAGATTTGTTTGCGAAGCTACATATCTCTCTCGCTCCCTCTCTCGCTCCCTCTCTCGCTCCCTCTCTCGCTCGCTCTCTCTCGCTCATTTTTGATAATTTGATCACATTTTCAATGGACAAATTGTGTGCACAGCTCAAGACATCATTAATCAACATGTCACATTCACTGCACTGTGGGAGGAAACCAAAGCACCCAAAGTAAACTCATGTAGTCCACACAGAAAAGATCCAGACTGCCCCACCTGGGACTACACCCAGGACCTTGTTGCCATGAGGTGACAGTGCCACTCATTGAGGAATTGTGCAACCCTCATAATTTCACCACATGCTTAAAATAACTCTATAAAGCACAATCTATAAAAGATAACTGGACTGTTTAACACTTTAAATTTCACAGGATGTCTCTAGATAGACATACATTTCTCACTTTCACAGCTACATACCATTCCTATACATTTGTCTCTAGTTACTAAAATGGCATAATAGTTTTATAATAATAGTAATAATAATAATAATAATAATAATAATAATAATAAGTTCAGTTTAATAACATGGTAGACATTTCTGCAGCTTTTCCCTTTCCACTGCCACCACAAGCTTGCTCAATTTGGGATTGGCTTTACATATCAGAAAATAATCTAAAATTGTAATGCTGCTTGAGATAATGCTCCATTGTAAAAAGGTGCTATATAAATACATTTGACTTGATTTAATCTTTTATTGACATAATGCTGCTTGTTTAGCCAAAAAGTTATATTTTTATGTAATCTTATGCAATCTTTCCAACAGCCTTCTACCTTATTCATGTAATCTTTAGCAAACAGCCAAAAGAGAGCATTATTCATTTAGAAGTGCTGTGACTTTCCCCTTCAACCCTGCTATGGACACAATTGTTGTTCAGTGCTCTCCTGATGGTGGACTCAATGTCAGAGAAGTCTTAATTGCCTAGAAGTTTGGGACATTGCAGATGATTAAAATGACCATTGCTCTTACAGAACCACTCCTGTTGAATGTAACAATGGTTTTGACTTTCATCCAGTTGTTCAAAATATTTCTGATTGTGGATTGTTGGAGTCAAAAGTCCTTAGAGATGGTTTTGTAACATTTTCACATGAGAATTAACAACACTTCACCCAAGGTCCTCAAAATGCTCCTTTGTTCATTACATGATACACATCCACAGACATGTTGTAAAGACCAAACTTCTTTAAATAAAACAAGGTGCTCTGCTCACACCTGATAATCACCCCATCAATTGAAAATGCCTGTTTCTAATTTCAACTTCTTACCAACTAATCCTTGAGGTTTACAAAATTCCTCCACTCACAGATATGTAATATTGTGTCAGTTTCCTCAACAAATTAACAATCAGGTATATGTTTTCTGATGTGTTTAATGGGTTTCTTTAAAACTTCTGGTTATGTTTTACTGTAGATCATAGTTCAAGTTCAAAGGGTTCACAATCTTTGAAGCACACGTGAGGGTAATATTAAACATCAAAATGAGGGAAAATGTGTGTGCAGTGTGCACAGCCAAAATGTTTGCAGCATTGCTTAATTTCTGTTGCAATTCTGCTGTCAGAACTATGCATAAGTAACATGTTCATATCCACCAACCTAAACACAGTTCCTGTTTGTAGTGCAAAAAACTGACAATGAGTTGTGCAAACTTCATGGAATTCACCAGTCACACCAGAATTTAAGAGCGCACCTCTGGTACGTGGGTGAACTGGGATTTCATAACATGAATGTGCAACTGACAAATCTTCAGCATGATGCGATGCAATAGTGTGCATGACCTAAAACAGCATTGCCCAACTTTTTTCTGCAGTGCCCAATTTTTCAGATAAGAATATATTTTCAAATTAAAAAATTTGGGGATATTTCATTTCTAATTTTTGCGAGCATTATATTTGAACTACCCATTCGCTCTGACATACACGTACAAGATTTTCGCTTCCAAACTCCACTGGAAGCAATAGCATTGTAATTCATTCAAAATTTGAACAAACAAAATAATGTGACAAATCAGCTTCATACTGAAAAAATTGGAAATGACATGCATTGTGCATTTTATTTTTTCTGCATGGGATTTTTATGGCTCACTGTACTGGGCAAAAAAATAGGTCAAATATGAAAACTGAAATATTAAAACATTCACATTATATTTGAACAAGACAATGCTCCTGCTCACATTCTGCAGCTCTGAGGGCCTTTGAAAGGCTTGAGACAAAGTCTATCAGGCTTATGTTTTGGTCTGGTTATAGTCTAGATTTGAACCCTGTAGATAATATCTGGTCCCCCAATAAGTGTAAACTAAGTGGAAAACATTTTACAGCTACTCACAAAACTTTTTGAAGCCATTATCATTGAATGGCATGCTGACTCTTTTTTTTTTGTTAAAAGCTGCCCACAAGTTTTAACATTAAGAACATCAGAACGAAAGGCTATCCCATACTAACTAAACTTATGTATTTGTTTAATTCCCACAGCTCCACCACTTCCCAAGGGTGCTCTACTGGAGTGACACCTGGTGACTGTGGAGGCCGTTTGAGTACAACTGCTACAAGGTTTGATATGTTGTGCATTCCTACATGCTCTTCTCTATACCGTGGTTGTAACGAGTGATTATTAAAAATAATATTGTCTTTCTATCAGCTCAAACCATCCTGGCCTTTTTCCTGACACCAACAAGCCAATCTTCGCCCAGAGAACTGCTAAATCCTAGAGATGAAAATCTCAGTAGATCAGAAGTATTTGTAATAATAAAACCAGCCCATCTAGCACTAACAAACATGAAACATTGAAAGCCCTTAAATCACAATATGTTCCCAATTCTATATGTTTGGTGTGAGAACTCTAAGAACTTCAGCGGGTAATCTTAACCATCTCTAACCATCGCATTTCTAAAGGCACATAGGTATACATGTATAAAATATCCATTTAATATACTTTATTGTAAAAGTAACTACTTATAATCCAATATTGGTGAGCCTGTCCAAACTGTAGCCTCAGTTGCCTGTGCTTAGATGACAGGAGTGGCACTCAATGTGGTCTTCTGTTGCTGCTGTAGCCCATCTGCTACAAGGTTCAATATGTTGTCCATTCCTACATGCTCTTCTCTATACCTAGGTTGCAACTAATTCAAGATAATGTTGTCTTTCTCTCAGCTCAAACCCACCTCAGACACCAACAAGGCAATCTTTGCCCAGATAACAGTTAAATCCTAGAAATTAAAATCTCAGTAGATCAGCAGGTCATCTTAACCATCTCTGCATACCTAAAGGCACATATTCATGTATAAAATATCCATTTCATTTACCTTATTGTGAAAGTAACTATTTACCCTGTCACATATATGCCAACGCTGACTTTATACTGTGCATACTGTGTGATAACCTAAATGTAAGGTAGTATACCTGGAATCGGGGCAAGTGAAGCCAATTAATTGACATCAGTCTTTCATCATTGGGGAAAAAGTTGGGACTGCTCGAGGCTGGGAAGTCGAATTTTACCAGCAATAATAAGTAAAACGGTTGACCTACCTTCGCGTACACACTGGCACACACTAGCTTAGCTAACACATACTTTCCATTTCCTCAGCGCAAGGTAACGCTGCAGACAGTCTCTGACTGACAGCTACTGAGCACTGTTATTATCGATACGAAGCCTGGAGAATGCAGCAGTATCAGTATTTAAGTAGCAAACACTTGACGTAAGACGAGCTAGTGAGCCAAACTAACCTATGATTATGTATTAACTCCAGCGTGCTAGAGACGGTGCATTAGAAGCACCCATACATGCGCGGTCTGTGCGTGACACTTCCCGCAGATGGCGGGTTTCTCTACGAAGTAGGACGAGCAGCCGTAATTCTAACATTCACTTACCATTTTTAAGCTCGTGTTTGACAGTAACCACTTCACCTCCGGATAAACCTTCTTCTGAAGACGGCATTTTTCAGCAGCAGCTCTCAAGCGCCAAGACTAATTGCTGAGCAAATAAGTACTACTTGCTAATCCATAAGCAGCCTTAAAGAATAAGCAGTTCTAGCAATCGACGCGCAACCGTCGAGCTCTGTGTGCTTATAGTTGACGAAAAAGACAGTGGTCGTGTTACTACTACTGCACTAAAATAGCAACGCTGAAATAACGTAGGAAACACCTCCCTCTCCCCCGCTCGCTCCACGTTCACCTTGCTACAGAAACGCCCCTTCAAACGGATCGGCGGAATCCCCAAAAATAAAGCGTTGCTGGAGCAGGGTCTCGCTTTCGCATCTCTGATTGGCTACAGATACCTTGATTACGTCCAATATTGCCTAGTCGCCACGCACGTCTTAAACAACACCTTGTTCACTACATAGTGCACTATTTAGAGAGCGTAATCTTTTAAAAAGTAATGTACAGAGTTTTAATACACGATATTAACCGATCTCATGATATTACAATTGGTTCGTGTACAAAAGGGCAACCTAGGCGAAGCTAAGGAACCCATAATCTTGTTTACAGGATATTGGTTAATAGGGGTTGGGAAGCCATTTTGAACGCAGGTCTTGTGTTTTCCTTTTAACGCGATTTTTGGGGCGGATTCAGCTGTAGTGCATGGAGACCTCTCACAGTAACGCCCCTCTGTACCTGGACTTTCCATTGAACATGTTCGATTGAAACCGTAATAAACTGTATAAATTTAATCTTTCTGTGATGGGGAGGTCTTCCCTTAATGGGGGCACTTTAGTACTGTTTTATACAGTACGGTATAATACACTAATACAGACTATATTTGGAATCATCTGTTGAAATGGCAGCTATATTTACAGGTGCAGGAGGCACAGCTAGCCAACACTGTGGTTTGTGGTCCAGGTTTGGGTCCTGGGTCATGGGTGTCACATGCAGGCATGACTGATCATATATTATTAAAGTATTGGAAATTATATGCTGAAACTCTGAAATGCTATATTTGGGTCCGTGTCTTGGAATAGATGTTAACTCGCTATGTAATACCTATGGCACAATTTTGAAAAATTCATGACTTGATTTATTAGATACAAATATTAATCATCAAAGCGTCAAGCAGTGGGTGATTATAGCAAAAACAAGTGCAAACAATGTGCTGTTTTATGGCTTTTCTAACAGTTCTTCAATCTTATTTGAACCAGTGTGGCTGCACATTCTCATTGCAACCATGCAGAAGCTACACCTAATTTTACTTGTTTAACCAATTAGTTTTGTTTTACTGTGTAGCCTTAGAGACAAGATTTCCAGAGGTCATCTGAGTTTGAATCTCTGGAGTAGCTTTCAACAAAATGGTTGAATTGTGCAGGCTTGTGCCCTTTCAATGGTATTGCCCCTTCAGGGGAGAACTTCTACCTGCACACATTGAGCTCTGGACCTCACTTTGTGTTCTTATGGGACAAGAAAACCCTCCACCCTCCACCCTTCTCAGAAAAAGAAAAGGCTGGGCTAGAACTTGTACTGGGTTTGCTAAAAAAAACAAACACACATTTGTGGTTCAAACTTAATATTTGTTCTAATTTATTAATTAATTTGTACTGATATCATGAATCAGGGGTAACCACTGTATCAGGTTATTCAGTGGTTGGTATTGTTAAATCACATCTCTGCAGATCCAGGTGTAAGGTATTATGTGTGTGCATGCATAGATTGATGCCCTGAAAATAATGAACAGTTTAAAAATTAATAGTTAATGCACGTTGAATCACAAACTGGATAAAATTCATGTTATACAATGTGCACTACAGATTTATAACTTTATATGCTGTATTTCATAGCTGATTCTTCAGTACAGAATAAAGAAAAAATATTTAAAACAGACCAGAGCAGATTTTATGCAAATAACGTAGTAGATCCCTAGATTTGTTATACACTATATAAACAAACATTTTGAGACACACCTCTTAATCACTAAATGCAGGTGTTTCATTCAGTCCCATTACCAGATGTGTATAAATTCAACTAAAATCAAGCATCTAGATATGCAGTTTGCCTTTACAAACATTTGTGAAAAAAATTCTCACTGAATTTGAGCATGGATAACACAATGTAACAATAAAAAAAATTGTTCCCCATTGTTAAGTGTGTTTTCCTAATTGTTTGGGCCTTCAATGAATAGAAATAAGGTATTATTCCCTGTAAACATTGCTTTTGTGGTCAGCACAATGATATTTTGAAATTTATCTATTTTTAAGGATATTTCAAGAGACTTCAAGAAGCTTCTGGAATTGTGAGAACTATCTAGAAGTTTCTAGAACTGTCCAGAATTATCTAGAACTTTCTGGGACTGTACAGAATTGTCTTGCTCCGTTGAATCCATACCATACTATCCTAACTAAAAAGACCTTAACAATCTGACCAGAGACCTTGGTCTCACCAAGTCCAACGCTGAGCTTCTGACATCAAGGCTCAAGCAATGGAACTTGTTAGATTAAAGCGTCCAAGTCACAGATCACAGGAAGCGTCACCAAGTGTTTTTCAGCTTCTTCTGTCATTAAGATGGACTGTGCTTCTGCAACAATGTGGCCGGTCTATTCGAGGCTATAGGTATCACCTGTAACCCAAAGGAGTGGCGCCTCTTCATAGACAGTTCATGCAAGAGCCTCAAAGCCGTGCTGCTTCACAATGGGATCAAGTATCCGTCTCTTCCTGTAGCTCACTTGGTGCACCTGAAAGAGGACTACACCAGAGTCAAGATGTTGCTAGGTGTCTTGAAGTATGATGAGTATGGTTGGGAAGTTATCTGAGATTTAAAAATGGTGTCATTCCTGATGGGCCTCCAAGGTGGTTTTACAAAGTATCTTTGCTTTATTTGCTTTTGAGACAGCCGGGATACCGATGCGCACTACCACGGACGGGACTGGCCTCAGCGGACATTGTTCTCTGTGGGGAAGAACAACGTAAAGTGGGTGCCACTGGTGGACCCACGCAAGGTGCTGATGCCACCACTACACATCAGGTTGGGGCTCATAAAACAATTTGTCTGAATAGAAAGGAGAGAGCAGCTTGGAACAGTTTAGTTGCAGTGGTTCAGCACTTCCTAGGCAATCATAAAGATAAAAAATATGCACAAGTGGTTCAGACTCTGATAAAGAACTATGCTGCAGTGGGCTGCAGGATGTCACTTAAAATCCATATTCTTGATGCTCATCATGATAAGTTTATAGTAAAAACCACACACTTCTGAACAGTTTTTGGTAATCTGTGTAAATTTGCAATGCACATGGTGTTTTAAGTATGAATGAAAAGATGCAAAATCGATTGTTTCTATAGTGAAAATGCATACCTTTCATTGTTGTGGTCTAAAAAGCGAAGTTCATGATGAATGTAAGCAATTTTGCATTTGTTTTAGACATAAGAAATTGGAATATAACACTAAAAGGCTGGGAACAAAACTTGTATTACGTTGTGTAGTGTAATAAGATGCCTTTGTTGCAACAAGTCAGTTCTCTATTATATATTCCAGTATCAACTGTGTGTACTTTATTGAAAAGTAGCAGCATTAGGAAACTGAGAAACTCATCAACAAAGTGGTGGAAGATGTAAATATACAGAGCCTAAAACGTGCTTAAAAGTCTGTACTGCTCTACGGTCTCAGGAAATAAAAACTCTAAGCTTATTGGTATTGCTTCCATATGTGCTACATGCAGCCTTGTATCATCATGGCAAGCACTGGATAAAGTGGTGTAAAGCACTCCTCCACTGGACTCTGTGAAGCTGTGAAAACATGTTATTTGGAGGTACAAATCACACCTCTCTGTTGGCCAGTTTAATGGATTAGTATAGGTTCGGTGAATTACAAGAGAATGTTATCTGACTGACTGCACTGTCACAACTGTAGAGTTTAGCGGAGGACATATCCAGGCCAGTCTAGGTCCCTTAGTTCCAGTAAAGAAAATCTTAATGCTTCAGCATACAAACATATATAGATGGAACAGTTTGTATGAAGGCCCTTTTCTGTTCCAACATGACTGTGCTGTTTGGGTGAATTTGGTGTTGAAGAAATTGACTGGCCAACACAAAGCCCTGACCTTTGTGATGAACTACACTGCATACAAAAAATTAAGGCATATTTCAATAGGACATAATTCATTTTGGCATATCCTCTGATTTTTGTGAGGAGATTGCGAACCAAATCCCAAAGTTTCATAAACTGTAGTGGACTTTTACTTTGAAAGAAGAGCGTGTTTTTCTCGTTGATTCTCGCGTCACTCGATACAGAATGGCGGCTCTTTTGGAAGCAGTGCTGTGCAGGGATGTGGACTTTTGCAAGGTCTTGAACTGGCTGAGAGGAAAAACTGTAAGAAGTTTATCACGTTCATAAAACGGCAATTTGAAAAGAAACACAGCGCATTAATGTTGTTTCTATTATGAGAAGTATGATTGCAGTTATGTCGCTAGCTACTAAGCTAGTTACATGACGTGTCTTCAGGGGGGATTTAGCCAATACATACGGCGTTTAAGACTCATCGATAGACATCGGTAGTTATTAAATAAACATGTTTAGTTCTTTTTGGTTATTTACCTATATATAAGAAAGGAAGACGTAGTAATTTGTATTGTAATTACCCTGTTTGCAAAAGTTTATCGCACACAACTAATGGTGTACTATATAACTTTTGTAAAGCACTGAAATGGTTTGTAATGTACTAATAACGAACAAAGAACTGGTGCTTACGTTTCTATCTTTCTACAAAGGTTATTTCGATGTCTACACATACAATGCACACAAAAAATACTTTTTTGGGGGGTGGATTTTTTTCAGGACATGATCTCTGCAATGTTGTACCCACTTTGGGTTGGCTGGGACCCAGTTTGGGGTCTTTGTCCAGCCAGGGACATCAGGAAACTTGACGTCATTGGATGACAGGTCTCGGTGCACCCAAGAACAGGCAAATTTTAATGGCTGTGGGTTGAGAAGCAGACTGAATTGCAGTCAGTGCAATTCAGGGACCTCTGTGCCCTTTCTGGTATTTTGTGGCTCCCATGGCATTGGGTTTTGTCAGGGCATGTCCCCTGGAATGTTATATACATGTCAGTGGGATAATGCCAGTATGATCAGTAGGTCTGTGTATAATGCTCTTCTGAAACTGAACATTCTGTAAACACCTGAATGAGTGTTCTGTCATTCATCGCCTATGGGGAAAAACTGTCCATGTATGGGATCTATGACCCTGACGAATTTCATGACTCCCGTAGCTCAAACATTGCAGTCTGTGTAAAACGTACAAACCTGACCAAAAAGCGTATTAACAAGATCTAGATCAGCAGTATGGTGGTCTTTTCCAGAAAACCCAATAACAAGACCAGTACTTTGGCTTTGACCAGCTAAGTTAATGAAATATTGCTTATATGCTTTATTGATAGCATGTTGTGTTTTCCTCTGGTTTTTGTTTAAACCTGTAGTCCAGTTCTATTTCAAACTGACTGTTTGTCTTGTCCGATATTTTTATTAAGTTTCCCCATTTGTTGTGACAGGATTGTGGAGAGGAGGACCGAGATCTGCTTCCAAAAGTCAACAGACAGGAGTTTGTGCCTTTCCTCTTAAACTTTTTAAGAGATCAGAGCAGCAAGACTTTGACCCATGGGCCGAGCACACCTGCCAAGACACCTAGCACGAACAGGCATTCCAGAGCTCAAGGTTCATCAAGTGAGCGCCGGACAAATAGAGCATCATCAGGCCAAGGTCCTCGCAGTGCCAGCAGAGTGCAGCTCTTCTCACCCCCTGCATCCCAGCAGGACAATGCAAGCGATTTGGACAGTTCATCAATGTTATCTTGCAGTTTTACTAGCACCAATGCATTCAGCAGCCCGTCATTCAGCTCAGCGTGGAGCCCGGCCCCTAGACATGGGCCCTCAGAACGCAGATCTGCTCAGCGCTATTGTCTTGCTGATTTTATGACTTCACCCCCAGAGACTCAGGCCAGCCCCACAGTCCAGGGGCACCGTGGTCGCAGGAGAAACAACGGGTTTGGATCATCTGCAGCAAGCCGCCTGACAGGAACTCGAAGTGGCCACTTGGAGGAGGCAGCCCGCTGTGATGGTCCAGGGAGGAACGGAAGAGGTGGCGGGAGGATTAGTGAACCAGTGTCACCACCTACACAAGTAGAGCTCAACTTTAACAATTTGGAAGACTTTCCTCCAGTGGGTGTAGCCCAAGTCTCCCCTGTGTAAGTAACCTGATAGGATTACATGTACAGCGTTAAGGTACAGTCCACGCAATTGCAGGTTTAGGGGCTTACTCAGCATCTCAACAGTATCACCTTGGCAGTGTTGGCTCTGTAATCCTGGACCGCTTGATTAATAGTCCACTATGTGTGGGTGTGGTGGCTTGGGGCTAAGGTAATGGACTATGCTTAAGCTGCCGCTGTTGGGTCCTTGAGCAAAGACCTTACCCCAAAATTGCTTGGACTGTAAAGATGCAGCAGATGTAAGTTTCTGGATAAGTGAATCTTATTGCTATACATGTAATTTCAGCATTTACACACAATATACATCACTCAGACAAAACCAAATCTCGACAGAAACCAAATAACAAATAACGCTAATTATCACATTACAACAGCACTTGATAAACTCTGGGATATATATTTTAGTGATTGGTCTGTTGTTGTATTCAATGTGTTGGACATGGCAGAAATGTTCAGAAGTAAAGGACTTAAATGACCTTAACAAGGGACAAATCATTATGGCAGTTGACTGGAAAGGTTTGTGGGATGCTCCCTGTTGCAAGTGGTCTGGGGAAATTCAACCATGAATGGGCAGCAGGTTTAGATTTCCAAGGCTTATCAATGTATAAGCGCAAAAAGTCCCATGCTTTCTTGTCTGAAGTGACAAAACTGTTACTGTAGTACAAGTCACATAAACTAATAATGTTGTTTAAGGGAGGAATGTGTTAGAACACACAGAGCTTGGTTACAAGAGCTTCTCCAATGGGAATGCTCACTATGCTATACAGTGGACATCTGACTGTTAGAATTGGACCTTGGAGCAATAGACGAATGTTGTCTAGTCCAGTGTGTCTCATTTTCTTTTCCATCAAGTGGATGCTAGGCTTGATCAACACATTAATGCATTTAAAAGATAAATAGCGGTTACAGCACAAAAGACAAGCAGTTTAATTATCAGAGGAAGTGATTAATGAAATTTGGGGCAGGTGAGAGTAAGGGTAGTTTAATAAGAGATGGAATGCTGAAAACAATGTAAAAAAAAGCCAGTCTTGTTAACATCATTGTACAAGATGCAGATTCAGTTACAGAATCTACACAGAGATGTTGAAGGAATTCTCCTTTTAACATCAAACAAGCTCATAGGACTGTAAAAGGTGATTAAACCATCTCTAAAGTGTTTGGACTTCACCAATCCATGGTCAGACAAATTGTATTGTATAGAAATCCCAAAGAGCATCTGGTCAACAGAGATCAGTCGAAAAGCAATGGTTTTTATAGTCTGTGAGGTCACACAGGATCTCAGAGTAACTTCCAATCAGCTTTCAGATTTGATTTGTAGGCAGGAGAATTCTTATTTGTTTTTACTCTTTCTCTCTCTTGCTGTCTCCCACTGTCATGTCTTAAATAATGCGTGCAGAGCAACAAAACCCTCCAGACGCATCAACCCAACACCAGTCAGTGCAGAGCGACCTAACTCCAAACCCAAGAGCTGCTTCACCTCTACACCCTTAAGCAAACCATGCAGTCCTCCTTCCATCCCAGATACTCTGGCTGCTGGGCAGATTGTTGGGAGTCCCCTTTGTCTTCAAGAAGAGAGGGAGCTTCTTAAGAAAGAAAGGTATATATTTTTTTTGTCAACTTAAGGTTTACAAAATTCTCATATTTTATTCCTCACCAATGGTTTATTGCTAGCAGTTGCTGTTTTTCACACTTTAAAAAAAAATGTTTTCAGGTCCAAATTTGCACAGCAGAGCAGTTCCCCTTTGAAGCCCACCACCACTGTTTGCACCCCCACTAAATCACTGATGAGATCTGGTTCTAAGTCGAACCCTGATCCTGACCCCTTCAAAGTGACTCATGCACCTGAGCTTGACCTTTTAGCTGAACTATACTGTGCCAGTATTTCAGGTAAGACACCACCAGAGGGCGGTGTGGAGATTGCGTACATACCTTGTCTTGTTGTGCATGTGAGGACCAAGTGTCCCTACAATGATAACTTTTTTTTTTTTTTTTTAACACCTCTATTTATTGAAAATATACAATTATATACCAAAATACAAATATAGCCTTAAAATACA
>JAVSBV010121627.1:0-19042 GCA_033117975.1 Parotocinclus spilosoma | reverse complement strand
CAAGTACCATTGTACATAGATAAATAGTTTATTATTCTCTAGAAGATAAATTGTATCGTTACAGCTACACAATGTCGATAATCAAACAGATCAACTGACGAGATAACCAGTTGTCCTTTTCAGTTAATCCAATGCATGTCTTTGGACTGTGGGAGGAAATGGGAGTTCCTGCACAAAACACACTTGGGTTCAGTGAGAAAATGCAAACTCAACACAGATGGAGTCCAAAGTCAGGACAGAGTCAGGGGTTTCTGGAGCTGGGAGTCAACACCTAACCCTTTGCAACGTGTCACCAGCACACACACTCACACTATAAGTGGTTATTGGTTTAGTAGGTCAAAACCTGAGTTTGGGATGATGTATGCTATTGTGACAAGGCTGAGATGTAGACAGGGTTTCTGGTTCAGAGTCCTCAGTCACTCCCTGTCCTGCTCAAAAATCTCAGTTTGCACAGCAAAGGGTAGCATAATTGTATTGTAACATTTTAGATGCAGAATGATAAGGAAAGTGTGCTGTGTATTTGTTATACCTGTTGTTTGTCTTTAAGCAGCCCTCATATTCTGCACTCATTATCTGTATTAACTGCACCTGTTTAAATTGTTACCTGTATAAAAGACACCTGTCCACATGCTCACACCTGCAAAAGGCTGGGATGGGCTACAGGACAATAGGCAAGCAGTTTGGTGAGAAGGCAACAACTGTTGGCACAATTATAAGAAATAGAAGAAACACAAGATGACTGTCAATGTTCCTTGGGCTGGGGCTCCATGCAACATCTCACCTCGTGGGGTAAGGATGATTCTAAGAAAGTTCAGGAATCAGCCCAAAACTACATGGGAGGACCTGGTAGATGACCTGAAGAGAGCTGGGAACACAGTTTTTAAGATGACTGTCAGTAACACACTGTCGCCATGGATTTAAATCCTGCAGGACATGCAAGTTCCAGATGTCCAGGCCTGTTTGAAGTTTACCAATGACCATCTGAATGATCCACAGGAGGCATGGGAGAAAGTCATGTGGTCAGATGAGACCAAAACTTATGAATTTATGAATTCCACTCGCCATGTTTGGAGGAAGAAGAAGCATTAGAACACTGTCTCAAACGTGAAGCATGGGGGTGGAATCATACTTTGAGAGTGCTTTTCTGCAAAGGGGACAGGACGACTGTACCATATTGAAGGGAGGATGGGATCATGTATCATGAGATTCTGTCCAACAACCTCCTTCCCTCAGTAAAAGCATTGAAGATGTCATGATTCCATCATGACAATGACCTGAAACACACAACAAAGGAGTGGCTCCATATGAAGCATTTCAAGATTTCTGTACCAAATATTAAGTTTTGTTTTTCTGTTGTATCAAAGACTTATTTTACACAATGAAATGCAAATTAATTATTTAAAAATCATACAATGTTTTTTGGGATTTGTTTTTCAGAGTCTGTCTCTCAGTTGAAATGTGGCCACGATTAAAAATTACACACCTCTCTATACTTTGTAAGTGGGAAAATTTGCTAAATTGGCTGTGGATCAAATACTTATTTTCTCCACTGTACATCTGAAGACTTTGAATGAGGCAGTAAGTGATTCACACATTTGCACTCTAACCCTGCTGATGAAACCCTTGGCACCACCCAAAATGACCCTATCAGTACAGATACTTCTTCCAACTTAATCCCCCTGTTCAAGATATTCACACGATAAATCTCCACTCTGGTTATTTTGTTTGGCATTAATTTTCAAAATAAAAAAATGCTGTCTGATATGGTCCTAACATACAAAATGCAAATTTGAAAGAGCTCAGTTTGACCAGTAACCTTTATCTATTCTTCAACTTGTAAGGAACATTTCCCAATAGGTCTGATGTCTTCTAAAACCATTTTATCATTCTCTGCAGACATATCATGATTTGCCTTCCAGTAGTACGGTCCAACAGTGGAACCATTGCAATTTCTTTCTTTTCTTATGGGCCTAGTATTTTGCTGACAATTGACCATCATGGCAAGTGAGTGTGGATTCCTAACTATATCCTTCCTATCTCAGGCAGTTTTACAAACTTCATTATCACTTGCTCTTTTCGGTTGTGTTGACTTTCAAACAAATAAATTACTCCGCACCCTTGCTGACTAGTGAGAGATTATTTAATATCAGGTGTCTTCTAGCTTGGAACAATTGCTTGGTTTGGTTACCACATACCAGGTACATCACACATGATGGACCCAAGGCGAAGATGAAACCATATGACTAATATCAATTAATATCCTTTCTTTGCCTTGCTGCTGGCCTCCACTACTCTTATATCTGAGCTATCACTGACTGAACTTGATGGCTTTCTTTTCAAAAACAATTTCATGCTAGTTTGGGTGCAAATCAGAAACAAAGCCTAGAAAGCCTGTTAATCCAGCACAGGGCACATGGACACAAACCGGACATTTACATTTACAATGCCAGTAGACCAAATACAACTACGAATCAGACAAAAGTTGGAACAGTATGGAAAATGCATCTAAAAAACGCACAGTGTTTCCTTTATTTACACTGATTTTTATTTTAATGCAGACAATATGAATGAATATTTCTCCATTTCAAGCCTGCAACACTTTCCAAAAAAATGTTGGGATGGGGTATTTTAGCGCAAGCAATAAATAAATAAAAAATAATTATATGATTCTGGACTCTATTCTATTAAATATTTAATTTATATGTTACTATAAACATAATTTCTATTATTTGAATTATTACTACAAACTTATTTGCCTAGATAAATGAGTTACATTACAAGATGTTCCTTAAGAACTATTTGAACACATGGTAAAACACAAAAGGTTCACATACTTTCCGCAGCCTGGATCAAACACGGTATTCAATAAAGGTAATATTGTATATATAATAATGTATAGACAGAATGTTTTCCTCTAATCTTGTGATCAGACCACAGTTTATTAAAAGAAGACACCAAATGCTTCATAAACTTTTTCATGGAGCTGTACACTATCAAAGCACGTGTTCTATATCTTACATAGTGCATTACATGCACACCAAGAAGCCTTTTGAATTTAGTCCAAAGCACACACATAAATAAAAGAGAAAAAGGAATTATCTGAACATTGCCATCTCAACACTCAACAACAGATATAAACACAGAATTAATCACTGGGTCTGTGACTTTCCCAGCAGCTTTTGCCAGGAAGACTTATTTAATGTTAGAAATTGTTATCTGCACAATGATTTGATCAAATCCCAGAAGGTGGATCTTATTCTTTCTTTTTTATATTGAGCTATTCTAGTTTGGACTTTAGTATGTATCATATTAATTCTGGTATGGATAGAGAGGTAAATACGTGATACAATGATTAATCTACATATAAGTTTGTTTGTTTAAATTTATATAAATTCATTGTTAACATCAATGTAATTTTAGCAACAGACACACAAGGTTATATTCATACACAAGGTAACACACTAACTCATTCAATTAACAGCATCTGCACTACAGGAGCAACAGCAAGACGAAATCTAATTTTGACATTTTGTTTATCCTCATCTCTTCTGGCTGATAATGCTCTAGTTTTGCAGTTGGCTAGGGTTGGCTACTAATATCTGTACCTGGACCATCTGTACCAACTCCTGCACATCAGTTCATGCCATTACCAGAAGGTTTGCTTTCTTTTTAAAAACAGTTCCATGCTAGTTTGGTACACTCATAACTTAATCACATGGCACTGAATAAAAAGAAACACTTCAGCAAACTGTTTATGTAGCCAAATGCTGTCCTTGGTATTAATGTTGAGTGAGAGAAGGGGATTATTAGGAACATTTTGAACAAAAGTGTGAAAAAAAACAAAAAAAAATTTGGGATCCTCTGGTTTAAGTTGTGCTATTTCAAGTTCAGGTAATGCTACTAATTATTGTCAAACCCTGCATCAACGTAATTTCAGCAACAGACACACAATGTATATAACTAAAGCCACATGAAATGTAGACCCACATGTAGACAGAAACATTGAACTCAGGACCTTCTTACTGTGAGATGACGGTGCTACCCACTGAACCACTGCACTAAACAAAAGAGATTAATTTAAGGAAGTTCAGTATCAACGTGGCTATTATTTTAGATAATGCAAACATGAAAAAATATCTCAGGGTACAATTGGACTCTGTTTTTTTTTCAGCCCTAAATGTCTTATGAATATTGGTCAAACTGAATCATAAACATGACTGACTTGTGTCAGACAAATTCTGTAGTTTACAAAGATAAAATATCACAATGTGTATTTAATAAAACAGTTTTCTATTGGGCAGCACAACTAACTACAGGCCCACTAAAGGAATGTATCTCTATGCTATGGCTATCCACTCAAATTAAGTGATAATATGTCAACATATTGTTTTTACCTTTTTAAAAACCTCCCACTACAAATGGTATGGCTATACCTGAGGGAGTGGAGGTCGGTTAGAGTCCAGCACCACAACAGTGAATCCTGTCGACTGGCAGTGAACTGGCATCCTGTCCTGGACATTTTTACATTACCAGAGTCCTAACAACCCTGGCCAGAACAAGTAGACATAAAACATAAAAAAATATATAAATTTATATATATGGTCCCCAAACTGTGACAGTAAATCACATCCCAGCATGGCACTCACCAATACCAGTAACCCTTTAACAACAAATACATAGCATGTAACTGTAACCATTTTGTGAACCCCAGTTAGCATTGATATGAAGTTATCTACTGCCACCTACTGTCAATAATGTAAATAACAGGAGGTATCATAGTCTGTGTTAACAATAATAATAATAATAAAAATAATAATAATCATCATAACTAGTGGCATGGTGTATTAAGTGTATATTTAGTGTGTGTTCACCAAATATGGTAGTGTAAATCAAAGTATCGCAATGACTGCATGGTTCATTGGAATGTTCAGCCATTGCCACATCATTGAATGTATCATTGGCTCAGTGTTCCAAAATCATCTCTGTATCAAATATCATTTGGTTTAAGCTCTTGTATTGTGTTATTCTCAGTCTGTGTTGTATCTAAGTCTAATAAGGTAGAATTTTGGCCTTTTTATTGGGCCTGTCCTCAGAGGACCTCTCAGGATGATTCTAATATGGATGATGAGAACAGGATCATTATAGAAAGCTTCCTGATTAAGAGGTCAGGTAATGCAGGAAATGTCTTGAAAACATGCTAGAGGTTTGTAATCAGCAAAAGGATAGTAACCAAGCTTAGATGTAAAAGCTGTCTTTTAATAATACTTAAATTATTTTATTTGCATCCACTTGTTTGCTGTTTAATTTGGTTGTATCATGTATCATTTCTCACCAGATGATGATGATGTACCTGAAGAGATTGAATTTTAGCTACATGTACTACTGGAATGCGATAATGAAAAAAAATGCCTGTTTGCAAATAACTGTAACTATAACATTTTCAGGTGGTTTGGTGGGTAGCACCACTGCCTAACAGCAAGAAGGTCCAGGGTTCAGTCTAAGGGTGGAGAGACAAGGGTCCTTTCTGTGTGGAGGGGTCCTTCCCTGTGTCTGAATGGGTTTACTCTGGGTACTCCAGTTTCTCCCCACAGTCCAAAGACAAGAGACATGCATGCTAGGTTAATTGGTATCTCTAAAGTGGCCATTAGTGTGTGACTGTGTGCCGAGTGAAAGAGAGTTGCCGGGCGAACACTGGCTGGCCCATGACACAGTGTGGATTAAGCAGAAGATATTGGATGGATGGATGGATGGATGGATGGATAACGTTTTCTTGATGAGAACGAGCTCAAAGTAGCGATTGATGGCTTGTGGCTGTGTACAGTCCACACAATTCACTTCAGCAATGTCAGATTCCACTTTTGCTTAAAGGTGTTGAAATGAGTGCAGATTATTACCAATCAGAATGAGACTTCCTATTCATTCTAAATCCTTTTTTGTCACAGCTGAATCCCTTGAGTTTGTGCAGGAGTTACATGTTGCAGCCTGACTTGGCCTGGGGTCTCTCTTGGACCAGGCCAGATGTCACAGAGGTACCCATTTCAATTCTGCTTGTATTCCTTCAAACCATTCTGCATAAGCACAAATAACACCAGGTTCTAAACAGAAATGGAGAGAATAGAGAGAACCACCAGTGTGTGCAGCCTCAGGTGGGTTTGATGCCATGGAAATAGTGTCACAAATGTAACCTGAATGGTTCTATATGTTAGTTAAACATGTAACGGTCTGTACAAACTCACACAAATCTGTTTTATTGTCAAATTAATTTAGCTTATGGTGTATAAAACTCTATAATTTGGCAAACACACATGAGATTATACTTCTATGCACAAAAACAGATGAGTTGGGGAAAAAACCACCAACGTACACTTGGACCATACATCCAGCTCTCCATCCAAGGTGTTCTTCTGGACAGAGACTTTCTGTAGGCTTTCTTCTTCTGGATTATATGGTCACTATATTATGATAAACCAAAACAAATCAAAAGGTGGCCTAAGACTTTTGCACAGAACTGTATGCCATGTGTGTAATAACAGACCACAATGTACAGGGCATTTACAGGTAAGTGAGATTACTAGTTACAGGACTAGATTGAATGGATTAGACTGAAGAAGCATTTTAGTGTTGTGGCTTATCCTTTTCTTTTTGACTTAAGCACCCAGATAAATACTTTACCAGAGATAATTGCTCACCAATAGTACTGCAGGTGTTTTGCCTCTACGATTAAGTAATCGGTCATGTAGCATTCAAGAACAGGGAGCAGTTTCTCAAGGAGACCTGCACTTTACACATGACCTCTATGCAGGTAAGAAAATTCAGAAGTAACTGATTTAAACTGGGTCTGTGGTGGCCTTGCAGTTAAGGTACTGGACTATGGAACTGGTTCAGATCCTACCATTGTCAAGTTACCACTAGTGGGTCCTTGAGCAAGGCCCTTATCCCACAGTTACTTGGATTGTAAGGTTGTATCAGTTGTAATTTGCTCTGGATAAGAGCATCTGCTAAACAAGGCAAATGTAACTGACAGAAAAGAAACAATGCTTCAGACTGTAACAATATTTTTGTCTCTACCAGTTATTTTACTACACCCATACCCTGTTGCCATCTGATCAGGATCTGCCTTAAACATCTTTCGTCTGACATTAAGTCTTTTGAAAATATGCTAAAAGCACCCATCTGAAAACAACAAACAACCCTGAAACATCAAGGATCCACTATTTAATACCACCAAGGAAACAAACGAGGGGTCCCTGTCCATTGAGAACACTTTTCCATTGGAAATGTGTCAATTGAAATACAGTAAGTACAGTACAATTGTGCATTAAGTTATACAACTTAACCAACTTGTATTATAATAAGGACGGTCTTTGGATCCTATTGTATTTTGTATTTCATTACCCATTGCTGTGTTCATTTAAATTTGGTATGTTTAGTGTTTTGCCATGTAGAAACATCCAACCACTGCCAACTACTAAAGGCCTAAGCAAACCGCCTTGACTAAAATATACTAATACTAGAACTCATTAAGTGGCATCCATCTTCATAACAGCTACAGGAACACTAGTTAGCCAGGCCTGAAACATCAATAATAAATTGCTATGATTCAATACAAATCTCAACCATGATGATGGATAAGAGATTTAATACCTCAAGGAAATTGTCAATATTAAGATGAATTCTTAACCATGGAGAGCAATTTTCTATCCATTATTAAGCTTGAAATTAATATGATTTAACATTAAGTCACAAAACTTAACAGACTTAACGAATTGACCAGTCAGTAACACCTGATCAAATTTCAACTTTTGTTGATTTCTGTCACGGCCAGTGAGCTGGCACTCACACAGCCTAACACGGAAATACCCGGGCACACACAAACTCCGTCTCAGAAATACTCATAGAAGATTTATTTAATCTACATCTGTCCTATCTGAGTCTGAGAAGCCCGGCCTCCGTTTGGATTTAAGTCCCAAACATCCCAATTATTGTTACCAATTGCATTGTTTGTTTTCTTAGATTTGGATTTTGCATTACTCCCTCTGGATTTACCTGAACCCTGTATGTCTCTCATTTATGGATTTGATTGCCGATTTTGCTCTGTTTGCCTGTTTTGAATGAACCTCAAATTAGTATGTAAAATGCAAAGTCTGGTCAATTCTATTTTATTTCCTAATTAATAAACATTCCTGCAACGCATTCAGACAAAAGTTGGGACAAGGGAAATTAAGATTTTTTTTTTAAAGAAATTGAACAATGATGAGATTTCAAACAGATGGTGTCAACAGGTGATTATTATTATAATTTGGCACAGAAGCAGCATCCAAGAAAGGCTGAGACTTTGATGAGCAAAGGATCTCCAGTTTGTCACAATGTTCTACAATGTTACCTAATTTTGCTATAATCTATTATACTTTTAAGTATTTATTTAATTAACATCTAGGCCATCCATGGAGGATGGGTCCCCTGTTGAGTCTTGGTCCTCCCAAGGTTTCTTCCTACTATTTTCAGGGACTTTTTCCTTACCACTGTTGCCTTAGGCTTGCTCAATTTGGCATTGGTCTTATTTTTAAGATAATATTATATTATAAAGCTGCTTTGAGACAATGCTCCATTGTAAAAAGCGCTATATAAATAAATTTGATTTGAATTGAATTGTTCTTTGATGTAAGATGAAATGGATTTGTATATTTCACCCTCTACAGTGTATAATGCCATTAAAAGATTTAACGAATTGAAATTTCAGTGCATAAAGGCCAAGCTTAAACTGAATGCCAGTGATCTTCTGCACTGCATCAAGAACCGTCATTGATCAACAGCTGCTATAACCACATGGGAAAGGACTTACTTACATTTTCTCACAAAAGTATTACAGTGTTATTATACCTTTTCATGGGGCAAGGCTAAATAGATGATATTTTAATACAACGTAATGTAGTTTGTCTACAGCTTGTATAACAGTATACATTTGCAGTGCCCTCAAAATAGCTCAACACACAGTCATTGATGTATAAACCACTGGCAACAAATGTGAGTACACCCCTAAGTGAAAATGGCCAAATTTTGCTCAAAATGTCAACAACTTATGTGGACACCATTATTTTCCAGCATTGACTTAACTCTCCTGGGCATGGAGTTCACTATAGCTTCACAGGTTGCCGCTGGAATCCTCTTTCAATCCTCCATGACGACGTCACAGAGTTGCTGGATGTTAGAGACCTTGCACTCCGCCACCTTCCATTTGAGAATGCTTCAGATATGCTCAGTAAGGTTTAATTCTGAAGACATTCTTGACCTTTACCCTCAGTTTCTTTAGTAAGGCAGTGGTTGTATTGGGGGTGTTGGGAATCATTATTATGTTGGAATATTGCCCTACGCCCCAGTTTCTGAAGGGAGAGGATTATGCTCTGCTTCAGTATGTCACATTACTCCCCACAGACCACCATCCCACCACCATACTTAACTGTAGGCAACACACACTTGTCTTTGTACTCCTCACCTGATTGCCATCACACACTCTTGACACCACCTGAAACAAATAAGTTTATCTTGGTCTCATCAGACCACAGGACATGTCCTCAGTCTGCTTGTCCTCAGAAAACTGTTTGCAGGTTTTATTGTGCATCGTCTTTAGAAAAGGCTTCCTTCTGGGACGACACCTACACAGAGCAATTTGATACAAATGTGTGATCTGTATTGTTTGTACTGAGCATTGACAAGCTGACCCCACACACATTTAACCTCTGCAACAAGTCTGGCAGCACTCCTACATATATTTTTATAGGCCAACCTCTGGATATGATGCTGATCATGTGCACTCTATTTCTTTGGTTGTCTGTTCAGAATATAACCTGTCCTGTTAAACTGCTGTATATTTTTGCCATGTGGTGCCATTTTGAACTTCCAGTGACCAGTATGAGACAGTGACCATTCACACTTAAGACCAGTAACACTAACAGGTCACATGATACCTGGGAATTTGTCCATTTTCACTTAGAGGTGTACTCATTTTTGTTGCCAGTGATTTAGACTGTAATGGCTGTGTTGAGTTATTTTTAGGACACAGCAAATTTTCACTTATATACAAGCTGTAGACTCACTACTTTACTTTTTATTAAAGTGTCATATCTTCAGTGTTGTCTCATGAAAAGATCTAATAAAATAGTTAAAAAATGTGAGGGGTGTACTCACTTTTGTGAGATAGTGTATATTACCTTTATGAAGCACTACAATATGGAGTTACATTCAAAGATGTCACCTAAAACTTTACTGTGTGGAAAAGAAGCTTCATGTTAACCCTTCTCTGTGCTCTAAGGCAGTTGGAAGGATTATCCAACAGTCGAAATGTGTATTGTGGTCAGATAAATCACTATTACAATGTCACGTCTCAACAATCTATTTTCAACAACTGTCATTTTTTAGCAGGATAACGCTCGCTGCACAGCAAGAGTTTCACTCAGGACAGTGTCCTGATATTCACCTTTAGAATTCACTGGTACAATTTAGAATTAATTGTCCCATCAAGGATGGTGTCATGGCCCAGATGCAGGAAAACGAACCATAAGACTTCCACCACCATGTTTCACTGATGTACTGACATTCCAATGATGTCATAGTGTTGTGTTCTTGTTTCATCCCTTATGTGTTTGTTCTGTAACTTTGAACTGTTTGCTCTTATTGTTGTGTTTACATTTACATTAACTTTTATATCTTTTAGCAGGCACTCTCATCAAGGGCGACTTACAACTGATACAATCATACAGTCCAAACAATTGTGTGTTAAGGGTTTTCCTTAAGAACCCAACAGTAGCAGCTTGGCAGAAGTGGCAGTTACTGTATTTTTTGTGTTCCTGTTTTGTAATTGTGTTGCTGTCATTATTTTTGTTTTTGTGTGGTTGTTTTCAGCTGTAAACCTGTTGTTCTTGATGATGTATCGGGTTTTTCAGAATGAGTAATTGTCTTTCGAAGGTGATAAGCAACATACTTAGTGCTAACTAATTATTATGCCACACACTTTAAACATTGTTGCACAGCTAATCTCTAAATAATGAATTTTTAACATTTTCATGTGTTTGTTATCTTAAAGAGACCCTGTTAATAACAGGGTACAAATTCATTTGTACAGATAATTACTTTAAATGTAATTTAAACAGAGATGCATAAAGTAAACTGGTAAAGTATAAAGTAACTGGTAAAGTATATGTATTTATGTGTATTGTGTGTGTGTGTGGGTGTGTGTGGGCGTGTGTGTGTGTGTGGGGGGGGGGTGTATGTGTGTGTGTGTTCCCAAAGCTGGTCCACCTCTCAGGTCTGAAGATCTGGCTTAGTTAACAAATCAATCTGATTGCATCTGATTGATGAGGAAACTTAATTATGTGGGTACCACTTAGCCAAGTGGGATTTAACAATGTTAACATAATTTAAAGACAACAAGTTAGTGTGGGATTGGGTTTTATTAGTGTTCAGAATATTTAATAAACACAGGTAAGAAGCTAATCCACGTGGATTAGTTTAAATCATATTAGTTTACGCCAATGTCATGTCAGTAAACATCTGGGTAAATACCTGTATAATCTTTAAGTGATGTAAGAGTGATGAAATTTGAGTGAAACACAGGACTGCTAAAATATAAATTGTGCTTCAATGTGACTCTTCATGTGTGTGTGTGTGTGTGTGTGTGTAATGTAACTGCTAATGTATATGTATTTATGTGTATTGTGTGTTTGTGTGTGTGTCGTGTGTGTAAAGTAACGGGTAATGTATATGTATTTATGTGTGTGTGTGAGTAACTGGTAAAGTATATGTATTTATTTGTATTGTGTGTGTGTGTGTGTGTCTATGTGTGAGTGTAAATTAACTGATAATGTATATGTATATTAAGTGTGTGTATGTGTGTGTGTGTGTGTGTGTGTGTGTGTAAAGTAACACTGGTAACTTGTTTTATTTTGTTTTAGGCATCCTCTCAAAGCAGCTTTATAATACTTTGTATTACATTTACATTATTTAGTAGACACTTTTATCCAGAGTTACTTACAATTAATACAGTCTTACAATCTAAGCAATCGTGCGCTAAGGGCCTTGCTCAGAGACCCAACTGTGGCAGTTGTGGGATTTGAACCCTGGACCTTCTGGTCCATAGTCCAGTACCTTAACCTTAACCACTAAGCCAACACAGTCCAATATTATATTATCTAAAAAGGCCAATCCCAAATAGAGCAAGCCTAGGGCAACAGCAAGGAAAATAACTAAATATAAAAGGAAGAAACCTTGGAAGGACAAAGACTAAAAAAGTGACCCATCCTGGTTGGGTGGCCTAGATGGAAGGGTGGAAGCTTTGACGTTGATTGTTTGTCTATGTTGGCTCTCTGTTAAGAGCATGCCACAAACTTTGAATTTGTAAGTTTCAAGTTATTCTTTTTATGTTTTGCCTAACATTTAAAAATGCATTTAACTAATTGTCCATATCATGATGCAAAAAAGAATCCGTTTTTTTTTCCACCACTACAACTATTTCGGACTTGGCGGACTGGCATTGTGGTGCTATGTATAAGGATCACAAAAATTAGGGAATATTCAAAATGAAATATCCCATAATCAAATATTTCCATTTTTTGTAAACAGTGTAAGTGCACCTGTGTTTATCAGACACAGCTTTGTGTTACATGAAATAATCTTCCCACAGAGAGAAAGCACATATGGCATATCATATCATAGATTGTTCTCACATTTTCTTCCTTACTGGTATCCATTTGTAATGCTGGAGCACCCATGGTCTGCTTTCTCTACCACAGGCAGAGCACAAACACAAGACTCAACCCTGGCATCACCCCGTGGAGAGTCAGTTTCTATAAACAAACATAGGCAGAATTGGATTGGGATCCTGTGCCGAGACTCCTCACAGACATGGCAAGGCGGGATTAAAACCAGAATCATTTATTGAAGTTACATGCTCTCAAAAAGTCCAGCCACAGTTTACTTCTATGCTGTCCAACGTAATTTTTTCCATGACTTTAACACATGAGCCAATTGATGACAGGTCAAATAACTTTATGAGCCTGTGGCCCGAACCTGACCTAAAACAAAATACACAGGACATTTCTAGCATGTGATTGCAATTTTATTGGATTTTATTCAAGTCCACATAACAATAACTTTAACATTTGTATTGCTTCATTTAGGTTGGTTTCCGTGCATCCTTATAAATCTGGTTAGAATACTCCATGTCGCTGAGCCATCTGGAATCGCCGATAACAAATACAAGTTCACAGAACAAATGTAAACCCTTGTCCTCTCTTTCAGCACAAGTTTATGTTGCTGCAAGATTTTATTGTACAATGCATTTACACAGTAAGAAAATCAATCAATCAGCAAAAGCACACAGTGAGAAGAGGGGATAAACTAAATATACAATAAACATAGATACCCAGTTAACTATACAGAGCTAAATTATATATGCATAAACAACATATTATGTACATATTATGTTATATTATATTATAACATTGTATTGGGTAGAACTTTGCCCAACTTGTCATGAATAAAAACACAATGACTGGTTCTAATGCACTACATTTAAAAAAATAATATTTCTATAAAGAAATGATATAGTACAAAGCAACAAGGCTTAAGAATTTATTATATTTACCTGAATAAAAATAGACACTGGCATATCTTTAGGAATACATGGCAGTACGGAAGGTATATGTCTGTTCGCAAGCATAATGCTTCTGCATTGGTCAAAATAACGAATGTTATACAAATATATTAATGTATATATTTGAAATGGTTTAAACTGTTCTTTGCTGTTCAGTTGTCTAAGTTCCTTCTAGTGATTCGGTAACCGTCATGTTACCCATAACCCTCCACTGCTTCTGTGTTTTCCTCCTTCCACCTCTCTTCAGCTTTCCTGGTTTATCTGTAAAGGTAGAACAGTGACGCTGTGAGGCTATTTCTTCCATTTAATTACATTTTATCTATTTTGCTGCCAACAAAAAAACCCTGAAAATTCTAGCAACAAATTTCAACATACAGTCATGGAAATGTTGGCACTCCTGAAATTTATCCCAGAAATCTATTGCAATTACACACGTTTTGTTATACACACGTGCATTTCCTTTGTGTGTATTGCAACAAGATAATAAAAAAAAACAGAAAAAAGCCAAACGTGATATGATTTAATGTAAAACTCCAAAAACGGTACCCTCCACTTCATATTTGGTTGCACACCCTTCTCCCAACAGCAATTTTAAGATCTCTCCACAGGTGTTCAATGGGATTTAGATCCAGCAAATCAACCCCAAAACATATTTGAACCTCCATCATATTTGACTGCAGGTACTGTGTTCTTTCCTTTGTTCTTTTTATTTCGGTAAACAGTCAAATGCTGTACTTTACCAAAAAAGTTCTATCTTAGTCTCGGATCTTGGCTCACATACATTTTGACAAACTGCAGTCTAGCTTTTTTATGTCTCTGTGTCCCCCTGGGTCTCCTGCCATAGCATTTCATTTAATTGAAATGTCGACGGATAGTTCGCACTGACACTGATACACATTGAGCCTGCAGGATAGCTTGAATTACTTTGGAACTTGATTGAGGCTGCTTATCCACCATCCAGACTATCTGGTGTTGCTACAGTGCCATGGGTTGTAAACTTCTTGATTATGTTGCACACAGTAGACAAAGGAACATCAGGATCTCTGGAGATGGACTTGTAACCTTGTAATTGTTTATATTTATATCAAGCTCGGCTTTTTTCTGTTGGTTATGTGTTGTTCAAATAGACACAAAGGAAATAAACATGTGTATAACAAAACGTGTAATTCCAATACATTTATGGGATAAATACTTCATTTTCTGGAAAGATTTTATGGGTGCCAGCAATTTTGGCCATGACTGTATATCATACTCTGCATTAAGCACAGTAAGGAAAAAAAGTGTTGGTACAGGTCCTTGGCCTGCCTGGTCACCAGATTTACCATCAATCAAGCATTTATTTATCACCAATATACGAATGTGCAGAATCTACAAGTCCAGCTACAAGCAAGCTAGCAAGCCCAGGCCTATCTGCGGGCAAATGTAGCAAAGGTTACCATATGGAACCTGTATGCCTCTATGCCCAAATGTATTACATTTTGTATCTGGAGAAGCCTAATAGAGTACTACAACCTTTCACTTTATTCTTTTTCTTATTCCTTTTATTATTACTACAACTACTACTACTACTCCTACTAGTATTATTATTATAATTATTATTGCCTAATGGTAAAAAATTAGTGAACAAATTGTGACATAAGACAACAGGTGATTTGATTTAAAAAAAAAAAAAAAAACGAATGTTGCTCAATCTGAAAACTATGACAGAAATTGGTGGCTGTTAAAGACAGCTCAACAACTTATTTATTTTACCATCAAACTAATGCAAACTAGCAACCATGCAGAATATGAAGATTATACAAAAATGTAATACTCAGCTGTCTATGACATATTGCATAAAGACACACTCAGCAAACCTTCTGAAATAAAGTGCCTTACAACACAAAAAGCAACAGATGGCTAGACATAAATTATGTCACCAATTTCATTGTGAAAGACACGATGTCAATGCGAAAGGTTGCGAGTTGGATTACTTTCGAATACTTGAGCCCTAATATATACACTGCCAATATATCTAATTATTGTTATCATTTTTCCAATATCACAGCCAAACAATACACACACATACATACATACATGTAAGTACGTTCTCATGTTTAAATTGTGAATATCTAACACCACCCAGTAGGCCTCCCATTATCCACAGTGCTGTTGGCAAACATCTTGACACATTTCTGGGACTGTGGTAGCCTAGTGGTTAAGGTACTGGACTATGGACCAGAAGGTCCAGGGTTCAAATCCCAAAGCTGCCACAGTTGGGTCCTTAAGCAAGGCTCTTAATCCACGATTGCTTGATTGTACCAGATAAGGGCGTCTGCTAAATAATGTAAATGTAAATGTGTGTCTGTCTCTGGAATGTGTGAGTTGCTGCACATCTATGATGCCAATGTTCTGATCTGGTATTGGATTGAAATCTGGCGACTTCATTTCAGTACCTTAAACATTACCATGTTCAACAAACAAGCTGACAGTATCTGACCAACAACCATTGGCACAGTCAAAGTCACTTGAACCCACTTTCTTTCCCATTCAAATGCTGAATGTTTAAAACCAAAATGTATTTAAATACCTTTATTATGACACACACACTCCCAGGCACTCAACTGGCTTTTACCATAGGAGCTGCACTTTCCAAATTCCTACACATCAAACTCAGAAGGCCTTTATCAGAATCTTTACGGACCTCACTTTGGGAACTGAGAGACTTTTATTTAAAGAACACTTTTCCATACTGTATCTGTCACAATGGAATGTTGATGTCCTTTTTTTTTTATTAAGGGCCTCAGTCCTTGCTATCAAAAACTGCTCGAGACCAATATTTATAAAAAATGTTACAGGTACCCAGGATACTTAACCTTTACCCAACTGTACCCACATTCATTTGGCAGCCTTTTCACTGCTTCAGAGTTTTAATGCAAAATTAGCACTCCAGTCTATGTTTCCCATTGTGCATGCCAAACTGAAGCTCACGTGGTTGCTAAGTCATGGAAAGACAGGCCAGGAAGCAACACATTAGGTTAATTGGAACTTTTGAAACCATGGATTAACAATGTTTGCATGTTCTGCATTTGATGATTCAGTCTTTTGTGCTTGTGTGGCTTACTGCACCCCTAAGCAATTGCTGCACTTAGATTTCTTCAGTTGAAACTGTGCGAACTCAAAACATGTTGACGTGTGGGACCCAGCTCTTAACCTAAAACTCAATTTAAATCAGACATGCTTGTGGGTAATAAAAGGTAGGAAAGAACCTCAAGGAGAAAATAGAACAAATAGTTTACAGATTTGAGCATTTATTTGTCTTTGGCAAAACCCAAATCAAAATCCTTGTTTAATCTGAAAAAGAGGTAAAATTATATTATGAAACTTGAGTAAACAGTGACTGTGGTCCCAGTAACAGGGCTTATTTTCTGGACCACAGTAACCACTGCTGCTGGCTAAGACAATTATCTTTTCAGTCTTTTAACTTCTTTACCCCATCAACACAGATGTTCAAACAGATATGTTCTCTACCTGCTACAAAGACACACAAAGAAATCATGAAATCTTCATTGATCATCATCTAATGCAAAGCCCATTCTGACATATCTTAAGAGATATATAGAGTACTGGACAAATTATTTTCAGTTTATATTCTGCTTATTAAGTTTTAGTGGTAACTGCACTTTGTAGTTGTACCATTACAGACTGTAGTCCATCTGTTTCTCTACATACTTAACTAGTTCTTTTTACTCTGTTCTCTAATGATCAGGACCACATGACCAGCACAGATCAGGTAATGTTTGGGTGGTGGATCATTCTCAGCCCTGCAGTGACACTGATGTCTTGGTGGTCTGCTAATGTGTGTTGTGCTGGTATGAATGAATCAGACACAGCAGTGCACCAGCAAATACACAGCCATACACAGCACTGCTGTATCTTCCCTACTCATACCAGCACAGCACACCACCAACATAACACATCACCAATACATCCAGTTCATTGCAGAGAATGATCCACCGACCAAAGTACCTGATCTGTGGGGGTCCTGATCATTAAAGAGCAGAGGAAAGAGAACTAGCATAGTATGTAGAGAAACAGATGGACTACACTCTGTAATTGTACAACTACAAAGATCGGTTACCCCTATAACTTAAGAATAAGAATAAGCAAAATATGAATTGAAGAATATAGAATGTGTAATGTATGCATTTTATTCAGCCATTTAAAAAACATGCCATAGTATTAAACATTGACTGCAGACAAAATGAAATTGTAACTACATACGTCTACACAATAAATTAGCATCTTTTAAGTCACTGTTTGAAAGGGCACAGAGCATATATTATGTCACCCTACAGATATGCAGCCCTTAAGGTTTTTACTTTCTGGAAAAATGGTCATGAATTAACACCCTTTGGTTCTCCCATTAATTTGAAAAGTTTCTGTAATGGACAGTCATGTTACAACCATACCAGCCAATGTAATTACTTTCAGTATGGAACTTTTGAGAGCAGATAATTTAACATTAAATAGCAACACAACAAATGTGTAAGTACTAAATTACTTAGGCAAACCAAATGGAATTGGAATAGTTTAAAAAAGTAATACAAATTTGGATACACAAACCAATTAAACGGCATGGTGACATTTTCTTTTCTGTTTTGAATATTGACTATATACAGGCAGTCCAAATTTTATGATCGCCCAACTTACAAAATTTCAAATTTACAATGGGTATCCAATAATACTCAAATGCACAACAGAAAAAAATATTCAGAATTTTAAATTTCAAATTTTTCCAAGCAAGTGATATACATAACAATTTTATCATAAAATTATTCTTGTTCATTTCTGCTTTAATACATTATTCTATAACGTAAATGGCGTATTATGACTATTACAAAATAAAGCATATTAATAATTTTGGTACACACATTTCCCCGTGACTTATAATTTTCTGTTTGTTGTAATGTTTTCCTTTTTTTTAATCACATCAGTACAATGCTCTGTTGCTTGTCAAGAGACTGAGCTCCACTGAACAGCTTATAAACACAAGGGTAATCTGCAAGCCTTAATTAGGAGGTAGCGACAAAGTGTAATATGGCATTTACACTGCTCACAAAAATTAGGGGATATTTCATTTTAGGGCAGCTAAGTTCTCTTCTAAGACTGCATTGGAAGCTCAGCTTCCCTTAAAATGGCAAAAATGAAATGGTCAAATATGTACAGTTGTGTTAACATTTCATTACAAATGTGTTAAAACATGTTATTCTCTAAGACAAGTTCATTCAAAATCAGCTACTTATCACAAATCAATGGACATGATTTTGTTAACTTTTCATACATCACACTTCCTTTAACATAAATGCCATAGATAAAAAAAAAAGTTTTCTTATACAGTCTATGGTCAATACA
>JAVSBV010121608.1:0-19043 GCA_033117975.1 Parotocinclus spilosoma | reverse complement strand
TATACAAATAACTGGTAAATCACTAAATACATTCATTTGCAGCTTTTAGATAAGTGGGTCATCCTGCACAAACTGAGAGTGAGTGCTGATGAGAGCTTGGTCATGTAATTAATGACAGACCAGGAACAGTCAGCCCAACCCCCGTTATACATACACACAGTCTATGTATTGCTATCCACTGAATAATAGGTATTTTGATTGGCTGTAACTATAACACTATGCCTTTACCAAACGGTTCCTTATCTTCAGTACATAAGGGAACGTGTTTTCTTGGGCTTTTAAAAAAAATTAGCCATTTCTGTAAAAAAGGCAGGTTTCCCCATGGGGAACAGCAAAATGTCCTCACAAATAATATATACATATATTATACATATAGTATATATATATATATACTCTACCACACACATCCCAAAGGTTGCATGTGAAAAACATCAGGTCTTTCTATCATTCTGGGGATAGTTGGTCTTCACAAAGATATATAAACTTGACACACTGTGCGCACACACACACACACACACACACACACACACACACACACATGCACAGTTACTTAATGGGCATGAAAGGGCAATCTGGCCTCTGAGTGCCTCTTTCCAGGCTTAAGTTTACTAGCAGACGGTCAGTAATGCTGGTGACTGATCCAAAAGCCATTAAGAATAATTTTCCATGTATATACTGAAGACTCACAAATTGAAATCTTTTTGTTTATCTGTCTCTCATGACATTTCATAGTGTGAGCCGATTCCTGGACAGGGCTTTCGACTTGGCCAGTACTACTGCAGATGTAAGGAGGGATACTATACCCTGCCACCAGACCTTAATGACCGTAAGGGCTGTTCTCTCTTATATAACACTCACATGGCAAAGATTTGAATCAATGGTATGTAGTAAATAAACATATGTATAGCACTACTGTATGTTATTAACATGTTTTCTTTGTGGTACAGTAGACACTGGTACCAATAGTACGCAGATACCTGTGTGTTTGCCTTGCTGGCCTGGCTGTAAGCAGTGCCAGGATGGCTCACCGTGTTGGGTAGAAGAAGATTGGGTCCTAAGAATGACACTGCTAGGCATGCAAGGCTTTTTTATGGCCCTTGTTCTAATCAGCATGTTAAAGGCATACCAGTGCCGCAACAACAGAGTAAGTGACTAAACAGATATTTATAACAATAATTTTTCGCCTCTGTTTTTTTAAATATTGAATACAATTAAAGAGGTAAACAGCAATAACGGGGCAGTGTTACCACTCAATCTTTAAATGTTTAACACTTCATGTCACTTTAAATGTTCAGTATAATAAAAAATGTAACATTTGATTCTAAGGCATGTGCTTAATATTACATAACAAAAGCTTTGAGTTGGAGTGGAGGGGCTCGGAAATTTTCTTATCTACAAAAATACTTTTCTGGGCACTGCATGAGAACACTTGTGTGAAACGTTATTAAAATAAACAAGGTTTTTAAAATTACTAACTGTACCATGCCAAACACTTTACATTCGCAATATTTCCTTGTTTTTTTGCTCTACTCTACTCTAAAAATGACCTCATTTTCCTATCAGTATGCAGGGCACACTATAATCTGCATAATCTCTATCCTCTATGGCTCCTATTGACTGATTAACTCTTTCCCTCATTTTTCTCTCCTGTCGCCGGATCTACCTCTAGCGTATTCGTGCATCAGGTCTCTTTCTGCTGGAGATCATTCTCTTTGGGTCTCTGCTACTTTACTTTCCTGTGAGTGAGAGATTAAATCCTTCTTTCCAGATTGCAGCACTGAATAGGGGATAATATCATAATGGCTATAAAGGGCATATTTTGTGAAAATATGGAAAGAATGAAGCTTTGTATAAGATTACTCTACACCTTTCTATCATTAGTCACAATGTTCAGTGCTTTATCATTGGTCAAACTTTCAATATTTTTTACAACTGTAGTAAAATGGAAAAACAGTCATTTTTTCTAATTTTTTTTTTTCAATTCTAGCATTGACTAATTAATCCAGATCTGTTGCCCATACACTAAGCAATCTGAACACTTTTTATTTGCATTGCTATAATCATACTAATCCATTTCGCTGATTTATTAATATCTCTTTATAGGTATTCATCTTATATTTCAAACCCAGCACATTTCGATGCATTCTACTCCGTTGGGTCCGTTTGCTCGGCTTTGCCATTGTTTATGGCACTGTGATGCTGAAAATGTACAGGTCTGTGTTCATTCTCTTACCTTAAACCCGATTATCACAATTCCATCCAGTTTACCAGAACGCTGAAAAAAGCTGTGGGGAAAGGTTATTTATCCAGAATGACAAAGATGATGTAATGTAAGTGGATAATAGTGATGCACAGTAGTGTGCAAAAGTGTTACGCCACCATTAGATTAAATATACTATTGTACTAGCAATGTTAAAATAATCATATATAATATAATTATTTTTCAGTCACTTTATTAGATCACAACTAGAAAATACAAGAAATAATAGAACATTTCTGAAACAATTCTGGTCTTATTTAATATTCTACATGACCACCTTCCCACTGGAAAAGCTTGCCCTTGATTCAGTATGTAGGCTTTCAAGATGGCGGTCCTCTCACCCATTATTTGCTGGGGTCATTTGCATATGTCATTTTCTCCTTTGTTTCCGAAATGAAAGGATGTCCTGTGACTTTTGACTCACCTTGTAGTTTAGCACAATGCTCTCTACTGCACAGTGTGGTGCACTTTCGTTTGAGGGTCTCTTAAATAGAGTGATGGACATGTGGATACGCCGCCGAAAACCAGGCAAGTGAACGATAACTTTAACAAAATTTTGCCCAAAATAGTTGATCATAACTAAATTGTACAATAACTAGTGCAAAAAATCACTGAGGATCCACTGTAATATTTATATGGACCAATAGTTTTGATTAATTATCTTTTGTCTACTCAATTTTGATACAAAGGCATTAAAGTTTATATTACTGGACTACATTGGTAAGAAATCGTAAAATCTACAAAACTTTACATTAAATTCTTGTCTGGATCTTTGAGGAGAAAGATTCATGCTGCAGCAGAAAAATGAATCAAACCCAAAGCTCTGCATCAACTACATAAAAACCAAAGACCCTGAAGTGCTGATGTTTATGGACTTACCTGCTTGGTTATGTTTAGTCATTTAGAAGATACCATTATCCAGACTGTACAGAAACAGTAGTAGAGAGGTAGGATTTAAACGCTTGGACCTTCTGCTCCAAAGTCAAGGACTTTAAATGCTAAGCCACCTTCCATGCATATCACCCGGCATTTTGGGAGCACTTGAAGACAGATAAAGCCAAGCAATAAGCAACACAACAGTGTTATAATGACCTTTGGTTGGCTGGGGATGACGATCCATTAAGGACATTTCCATCAAGGACTCACTAAAGTGACTTTTTTGTATCAGACTAAATAATACAGATATGCACATACTACATTATATTGTAGTAACACTACATATTACATTATTTATTTACCGGTATGCTAACATTTACTTAGTTTCAGTTTTTTTAACTATTACTATCTAGACTTATTTTACTAGATAAATTAGTTTAATTGTTACATTTATCATCTAGGCCACCCAAAATGAATGGTTCCCTTTCTGATGGTCTTCCTAAGGTTATTTTACTTTCCACTGTTGCCCTAGGCTTCCTCACATTGGCATTGGCTTTAGATCTTATAAGATAATATAAAATTGTAAAGTTGCTTTAAAACAGTGCTATCTTGTAAATAGAGCTATATAAATAAATCTGCTTATATAATTTGTGACGAAATGTACTGCTTTTGAGAAAATCCGAAATACAAGCAATTTCATTAGTCTCATTTCACAACTGGGGGAATGTCAGAGTGGAAGCTTTTGTATCTTTTCTAAATAATAATTCTGTTATGAAACTCTGCAAACTCTATATCATTTCTAAACAACCTGTATATATTTTAACCTCAAAATATAATCTAATCTAATATAATATAATATAATATAATATAATATAAAACACTGCCCACAAAATTAGGGGATATTTAAAAATGAATATAAACCAATTTAAAAAGGAAGTATTTTATTTTATTTTATTAAACAATATCATCAGAAAAGCAAATGAAAAGTCAACGAAGGTTGTTAAATTACACAAATGAGCTGGAAACTCAATTATCGTGGTTGAGAAGTAAGTGATATATTCATGGGGGTGAACAGAAGCATGTCAAACTGTCCAAGAGTGCCACAGATTGACTGTTTAGTAGGGTGAAGATTGCCCTGCTTTTGTGAACAGTGTATATTATAATCTATTAATTGTTTCTGTTTGACTAGTAATTAAAAAATTATTTCTATTGTCCTTTATATCCTTAGGGTGCTGAACGTCTTCCTGTCATGCACTGCTCAGAGAGTCCCGTATATGTCCACTGCTAGTATACTCAGGATATTGGGGGTGATGGTGCTTATAGTGACATGGTTTCTATGCTCCTGGACTGCAGGAGCCCTTCAGAATCAAGGCCGAAATGTTCCTCTACTAATTACAATAACCTCTTCAGATGGGCTGAGCTTCCTTGTGTGTGACCTAGACCGGTGGGATTACATGATGTCTCTGGGTGGGTACAATCTGCAGACTGAAAAACCTGTTTAAATTTCAGAGCTGTGAAGTGATGACTGTAAAGTAACGATGTGCCCAGACATTGTATTCAATGATGGTCCCAAGCCTTGACAAAATGGCAGGGATCTGACAAGAAATGTATCCGGTGTAAACCTACAGCAAGGTCTAATATGCAGATCAGATTCACTGTGGTGACTCTGGGAGTAGCTGAAAAAAGGACATATTTATTTATAAGTAAATACAATAATAAGTTTTAATGTCTAAAATATCCTACAATATTTAAATGATCATACAACAACTGCTGGGGAATTTGGTCTGCAATACCATTCAGAATTCTGTTTCTTACCTGCTTAATCCATTTCAGTGTTACTGTGAGCAAAGGTTAACTGGCAGTACAGGGTGCAAATACATTGCAGGGCTTGTATGTACACATATAAAGTAATAGTTTATAGACACCAGTTGACCTAATGCTTAACTTCGAAGTGTGAAAGGCAACTGGAGAATGAAGGAAAAATGAGTTGGGAGAACATGCAATTTCTGGGATGGGATTTATGTAGCTGTGAGGTATATATATATATATATATATGCGCTATATATATATATATATATATATATATATATATATATATATATATAATATTTACATTTCTTTCTGAAAGGTAACATTTTAAATTTGCAATAATGTTAAAGCCGAAATTATACATGCATGTCAATTTGAGTTTAAATGTAACAAGCATAATGCCTAATGTTGGAATTGTGGTTTTTTAGCGGAGTTGTTGTTTTTGAGCTGGGGAAGTGTACTCAGCAGTGCAGTGAAGGCTGTGCCCTCTGCCTTCCATGAGCCTCGTTACATGAGCATTGCTATCCACAATGAACTGTTGTTCTCCACCATCTTTCATCTTCTCAGGTGATGACTCATTGTCAAAGTTGTGTTAGTTCATAAACCTTTATCAAAGACAATGCTCTGATTTAATTCTTATTTCTGCCATTCTCAGATTCATAAGGACATTTCTGCATCCTGACAGGATGCTCACATTGTTCTTCATCCATACTCATGTCACGGTCACTGTATCACTCGGCCTTCTGTTTATTCCAAAGGTACTGAATGTTCAGTTACAGCTGCGGCTACTTTTGTTCTTGTTAATCCCGACTACATCATTTTCAAGTCTTTTTGGAAAGTCTGGAAAGTTTAATAGCAATGTGTTCAACAAAGCAGCCATCTATAAGTATCTATAATAACACATTTGTTTAGGCGTGTATATAACTATGAATTACACCACTCAGCCAAAACATTAAACTGCACGGAGATTGAACACCATAACAGCAATTATCTATGCTTCCCGATCGCTTTATTAAGTACACCTCTTTTATTTTTATTGTTTAATTGTTCTGTTCCACTTGCCATATTGATACACTTTGTAGTGTTAAAATTACAGACTGTAGTCCCATTTGTTTCTCTGCATACTTTGTTAGTTACACTTTCTCTGTTCTCTAATGGTCAGGACCCTAGTACAGATCAGGTACTATTTGGGATACAGCGACACTGGTTGTGGTGTGTAAGTGTGTGTTGTGCTTGTATGAGTGGATCAGAAACAGCCGTGCACAGTGAGTGAACACAGTGTTTAAAAACTCCAGTAGCACTGATTTGTATAATCCATTCATACCAGCAAAGCATTAATAACACACCAAACCACCACCACATCAGTGTCAATGCAGTACTGAAAATGAGTCACCACCCAAACAGAACCTGATCTCTTTTGGTTCTGACTAGTTCTGGGTGATGTGACCACCAATTATTATCACGATTTATTGAACACTAGGTTTACAATTATTGAACGATAATTTTTTGTTGCTCTTATACTCTTAGAGAAACAGATCACTGGGATTTTAAAATAACTTAAGGAAAGACAGAACTGCTAATTTACTGAAAATTTGAAATCTTAAGATTTAAAAGGGTGTGGCAGCAGATATTTATTTATTTATTAAATATTATTATATTAAGAGAATTGTATCAGAATAAAAAACAGACCAAAAAAATATTGACATGAGCAAAATGAAGTTAAGTTAATGTTTCTGAATGTATTTTCCATTGATTGTCCAGCCTTAGTCCTGACCATTTGAGAACAGGATGAACAAAAGGATGTAGAGAAAAAAGATGGACTACAGTCTGTAATTGTAGAACTTGTTGAAAGTGCATCTGCATTGTAGGTGGAACTGATAAAGTGGACAATTAGTGTAAAATCCAGGAGGTGTAGCTAATAAAGTGATTGGTGTATTAGATAGTAATTAAACAGTTGATTCTCATAGCTGGGTGTCAGAAAGAAAGAAAGAGGGAACAAAAGAGTGAGCATTAGTCAGTTAGTTAGTTATCATCATTGAAAAAGGGTGGAGGATGGGGAGAAATAACTGTGAGAAGTCAGTGAGAACCAACCCTAACCCATCTGGTCCAAATGTACAGATAAGTTACTGCGGTACAAATAACAGAAATGTTTAATGCTTTTTATCTGAGTAATGTGTAAGAGTATGGGGCTGCCTAGTCACAAACCAGGAAGGTTTAGAAAGTGTTCAAAACTAGAGAACAATGGAAGTAGGCAATGGGTGTTGTGTTCCAGAGAGTTTTTCTATTACGTGAATAGTCAGGTATGTGTGCTTTATTTACCTGGGGAAGTGATGAAACCAGGATGCATGCTGGGAAGAAGATGAGCAGGTGGCAAGATTGCGATACTTTGGGTAATGTTCTGTTGGCAAATCCTGAGTCCAAGCATTCACATGGACATTCATTTGATGCATAGCACCTATACAATCATCGTTAGTGACCATGTGGTATTTAATGTTTGGCTTATTGGGTCACATTTCATGCATAATTAATGTAGGACACCAAGTCTTTCCAAAAGATTCACATCTTTCTATTAACTTTATGTACATATGACTCACTGTATTTATAATGACCAGTGTTCTTCAAGTAAATATCTACATTAGATTTTTCTTGTGACAGTTCCTCTACATGTCTCGACTTGCAAAGGAGGAGATTGCTTCAGAGATGTATGAGGATGAAGTAGACCTGCACCGTTCATGTATACATCTCAATAGTAGCTTTACGTCTGCCTGCTGGAATGATCGTACCCTAGACCCTGATGACATTCGGGTAAAATTGCTTAAACTAATCCCAAAGGAATAAAAATGTAGAGTATTTTTATAGTATCATACCATATTGTGCTTATTTTACCAGAACTGCCTCTACAACCCCAATTCCAATTAAGCTGGGATGTTGTGTAAAACCGAATGATTTGCACTTCCTTTTCAACCCATATTCCATTTAATAAACTACAAAGACAAGATATTTAATGTTCAAACAGAGAAACTAGTGTGTGTTTTTTTTTTTCAAATATTCACCCATTTTGAATTTGATGCCTGCAACACGTTCCAAAGAAGTTGGAACAGGGGCATGGTTACCACTGTGTTACATCACCTTCCCTTTTAACAACATTCAATAAGAGTTTGTGAACTGAGGACACTAATTGTTGAAGCTTTATAGGTGGAATTATTTCACATTCATGTTTCATGTACAATTTCAATTGCTCAACGGTTTTTCAATGGGACAGTACACACATTTTCAATGGGAGACAAGTCTGGACTTCAGGCAGGCAGGTCTAGTACCAACACTCTTTTACTACGAAGCCACACTGTTGTGACACATGCAGAATGTTGCTGAAAAAGACGTGGGTGGTTGCATGGGTGTCAGCATATGTTGCTCTAAAACCTGTATATACCTTTCAGCATAAATGGTGCCCTTACAGATGTAGAAGTTAGCCATGCCATGGGCACTAACACATCCCAATACCATCAGAGATTCTGGCTTTTGAACTTTGCATTGATAACAATCCGGCCAGTTATTTTCCTCTTTTGCCCAGAGCACACAAAGTCCATGATTTGCAAAAACAATTTAAAATATGGATTTGTCAGACCACAGGACAGTTTTTCACTTTGTGTCAGTCCATCTTAGATGAGCTTAGGGCAAGAGAAACCGGCGGTGTTTGTGGGTGTTGTTGTTATACGGCTTTTGTTTCGCGTGGCAAGGTTTTAACCAAACGAACTGTGTTCACTAACAATGTTTTTCTGAAGTGTTCCTGAGCCCATGTGGTAATATCCAAACGGAAATGTTTTTTGGACCTGCCACACAGTTGTTCACAAAGTGGTGAACCTCACCCCATTGTGAATGACTGAGCCTTTCGGGGATGCTCCCTTTATACCCAATCATGACACTCACCTATGGAATGTTCCAAACAGGTTCTGAGCATTCCTCAACTTTCCCAGTCCTCAACTGTTGTTGCCCCATCCCAACTTTTTTGGAACATGTTGCAGGCATTAAATTTAAAATGAGTGAATATTTGTATTTGTAATATTTTGTAAATGTATAACCATATTCAATTTAATATGGTTTGAAAAGGATTTGAAAATCATTGTATTCAGTTGGGGTTGTACAGGGTTCCAGTACCAACTGCATGACTATTTCTTTCTCTTTTTCTCTTGCCTCCTCTGTTTCTCCCTGTCCTTGTTTTTCTACAAATGTTAATTTGTATTTTCCATCAACCATGAAAAAATATTCCATGGTGACTATGCAAACATTAATTTCACCTCAATGTGTATTGGCAATAGGATGAGCTAAAGAAACTCTATGCACGGTTGGAAATCCACAAGTCCAAGAAAATGGCGAACAACAACCCACACCTGCAGAAGAAACGCAGCTCTCGACTTATGCTCGGCCGATCAATTATTAAACGCATAGCTGAGATCCCGGAGAGTATGAGTCGGCAGTGTAGTCGTAAGGATAAGGATGCTTCAGGGTCTAGAGGAAAGCGAAAATGTTCTGGATGTTACATTGCAAAGACACCATCTCAGAAGATCCAAAAATCCTACAGTGTCTGTGAGTATGTCCCAGAGAGGGATACCAAATTAATGAAATCATCAGTGGAGAAACACAATGAAAAGAGGCCCTCCAAAGCTGAATCCATTGATACATCACCAGTGATTTCTAAATCAGCAAGTGCTCACAATCTAGCAGTAGACAGTAACCTTCTACAACCTGTTCCCATCCGAGTTCAGAAATCCTTTAGTTTCACAGAAAGCCATAGAAATCAATATCCTCCTCCTCTTTCTAAAAGTACTGAAAACACTTATCTTGCTCTCAAAGGAAGTCCTGAAGATAAGTCTCAGCAAACCCAGGACAGTGTAAAGAAGAATGCTACCAACATAGAGGTCTGTCTTTCAAATATTAAAAAGGAAGATTCTGTTGATATAAACATGCCAAACCAAAAGCAAGTTGATATTCCTGGTCCCCAAACACGTAAGCTTACATCATCTCCCTCACTACTGTACGTTTGCCCCTGGGAATTTGCCATGCCCTTGCATCTCCCTTCTTCTCCAAAGGCAGAGGGAGATCATGGTCTGGACTCTAAAGTAGAATGTAAAAGACCTAAACCTCTAATCTCTTCCAGTGCTCCCGGATCACCATATGGATTTGCCAGGTCGACAGACCATGTTTTTTCTTTCCGTTCAGCTACTCAAACCATTCTTTTAGCAAGGGGGTTGGTGGCTGAAAAAGGCAGTGAAAAATATAACAGTAAAACTCTCAGCAAAGAACAGAGCTCCACAAATCAGACCAGAATGAAACAGGCTCTAAGCAGTACTTTAAGTTATGGAAGGAAGACACCTCAAACAAGACGAGCAATGACATGTGTTGATTCAAAGCCTTGCCTTATTAAACAGGCAGCAATAAGAATGTCATCTAATGATTCCTCAGAGCGGTCCTCCATAAGCAGCTCTCCACCCCATATTTGCCTTTGGAAGTCAGAGGATACTGGAATTAAAAACCAAAACCCACATGAAAGTGTGATACACAAAAGCTGCAATCAAAGACTGTCTCTGGTGTCTAGCAGTGAGAGCAATAAATTAGCTTTACACAAAATTAGATCTTCTCTGGCTGTACCAAATGCAGAAGTGTGCCCATGGGATGTTCCAGAGCATTCTCAAACACTGCATCAGCAAAGCAACATTGCTGATATTTGCCCCTGGGAAGTGAATGATCCAGAACAACTGCAATCAAAGAGTCTACATAATGTTTCAGTGCTGGATTCAGTCAGCAAACAATTACATTTGACATCAGAGCAAAAAGCTCAAATAGATGTTTGTTCATGGGGAGTGCCAGACAAGTCATCCAGTACCAGTAAGAAATCTTGGAAAGGACCTGACCAAGATCATGGCTTTAAAGTATCTGGATGGTGCCCTCAAAATGTGCCAAGTTTTAGTACCTCACAGGTTAACACAGATTCTTCCAAATCAGCTTCTGACACATCAAAACCATCTGAGAGAGTTATTTATGTGAAGGCCCAGGCTGGAGAGTCAGACATCAACAGGAAAGTGCTGGTAAAGCAAGAGACACTTCAAAATGATATTTGCCCATGGGAAAAAAGCGAGGCAGAGGCACATCAAAAAAGAACCTGTGTTGATGTTTGTCCTTGGGAAACAGGTAACACATCAGGACAGCGCTCAGAAACAGGTAAGATCACAGAGCCGAAGACCTCAAATAGGTCATTATGTTCAGCCAAACAACTCCCAAGTACTATTGAAATCTGCCCCTGGGACTTCCCTAAATCACTACATTCAGACACCCAAGCTTCACAATGGCAGGAAAGTGATCGCTCTACTGTATGCCCATGGGAATCATTAGCTTGTCATGAAGAAAAGCCTAAAGAAACAGTCCAGAACAATATAGCAACACAAAGTTCACTGAGACATTTAACAAGCATAGAAGATGTTTGCCCTTGGGATTTTCTCGAATCGTCACCTACTACGGCAGTCAATTATCCTTTGGAATCAGAGAAAGTAACCAAGGGATGGATTACCACAGCTAAGCAAGAAGACATATGTCCATTGGAAGCAAAAGAGTTTAAGACTTCAGACGAAAAGAAAATAACCATAACCAGTGATGGTAATATTTGCCCAAGGGAAGAACAGACACTAAAAGCTACAGAAATTCAAAATATAATTAAATCAGACATATGTCAGGGGAAACTAGAATGTTCAGAAAAAATAGAAGAAAGAATCCATGTAGATGTTTGTTCTGGGGAAACCGATAATGAGAGACCAATAAATGCGGAGGACAGCACTAATATGATGAAAATACACAACATTGTTCCAACTGCTCAGGAGGTACGGGCTAATCGGCCTCTGGCTCGATGTGATGCACTATGTCCATGGGAAATACAAGGAGAATTACTAACATCCACTATAGAGCATGGTAACAATTCAGACGTCTTCACCTGGGAAGAACCAATACTGGAAGAAGAAGAAGCTGATGCAGAAGCCGCTGCAGAGGCCTTTATTTTCCCACCTGACTTGTAAGCTAATTCACTGCTTTATTCTAACTTTAGACAGTTTATCTGTCCGAACAAAAAAAAACTGAACTGAAACTGTTAATATAAATAAAAAATAAACAGTTAATTGTTTGCATTTCCAGCTATATTGTAAGCCTGTGATCCACCTTTCCCCACTAGGAAACTCAAGGATGTGACCCGAAAGTAGTAAACCTCCGCTTGAAAGTCATATTTTCATGTGTGTCACTGTGCAGATGCCACCAGGGAGATTACATGCTTATCAGGGACAATGAAGCCAGAGAATATACACTCACCAGCCACACATTAGGTACACCTGTTCCAACTGCTCATTAGTGCATGGCAGCAATACAAAGAATTTAAGTATGTAGACATCATCAAAATGGCCAGCTGGAGTTCAAACCAAGCATCATAGCAGGGAGGAAATATGACTGAAATGACTTTGAATATGGCATGGTTGTCAGTGCTAGGCGGGCTGGTCTGAGTATTTTCTTAACTTCAGATCTGCTGTGATTTTCATGCACAACCATAACAGGATCAGAAAAAGAGAAAATACCGGTATCCAGTTCAGCAGTGATTCTGAGGACTGAGAAGGTCTGAGACTGGTTCAGTCTGATAGAAAGGCAACTGTGATTGAAATAAGCATTTATTACAAGTTATGCAGAAGCGCATCTCTAAATGCACAAATATCAAGCCATTATCAGATGGCCTACAGCAGCAGAAGACCAGACCATGTACCATTCCTGTTAGGCAACAGAGGTTACAGTTCACACAGCCTTACTAAAACTAGACAATAGGGACAGAATTTGGTGTTAGCAACATAAAAACATAAATATATCCTCCCTTATATCACCTGAGGGTTTGGGGATATTTTCTTGGCACACTGCTGGCCACTTAATATCATTAGAGCATATTTTACACACCACAGCTTACCTGAGTATTGTTGTTGAACATGTCCATTCTTTTATGACCACAGTTTACCCATTTACTGATGGCTACATCCAGCAGGATAACGAGCCATGTCACAAAGGTTCTTTAACATACTCAGTACTAACGTACTCAAATAGCCTACACAGACAGTAGATCTCAATCTAACAGAGCAACTTTGGGATGTGGTACAACAGAAGATTTGCATCATTGATGCGCAGACGACAAATCTACAGAAACTGTGTGATTCCTTCATGTCAATATGAACCAAAATCTATGAGGAATGTTTCCAGCACGGTAGTTTAATACCTACTATGGGTTACAATATGTTTTTTTATTTATCCGAACTTATCTATTATTTTTTTTGTACTACCTAATAATGTATGCGTGTGTGTGTATGTATGAGAGTGTCCAGATTAAGTAGCTCACCACTGATCTTTAATTGTTAATCCTTTGTTTCTTTTTTTTTAATCCTAGGCATGTATTATTGTTATTATGTGTGAAAACCTTTATGACCTATATTCTGTGCTTGTTTTGGGCATTGGACAAAGTTAATAAAAAATCTGAATCACAAAAAAAAAAGGAATGTTGCCAGCACCTTGTTAAGTCTATGCAACAAATATTTAAGGCAGTTGAGAAGGCACCCAGAAGGGGGTTCAACCTGTGAATACAAGGTGTTCCAAATTAAGTGGTTGGTGAGTGTATTATTAATAAACAAGTGTTGTGTTCATAGGAGTAGTCAGCACACCATTGCGTCACTTCAGCTGTGTGTATTGCAGTCTAGTATTGTTGTAGACACAATTACATGCCGAATTTCTGATGTGCTAACAAAGTTAGATGGATGTTGTAAATGTTCTCTTTGCTGGAAACGTTCCATTGCTGAGCTTCTCTAAAAGAGTGAGAACACCCTCCCATTCCTTCTTTCACAAATTACTGACCTGATATTCAAGTTAAAATCTATTTAAGCATTCAATTCTTTTTTAAAAATGAAAATAGTAATGTCTGTTGTGTATTTTCGCGAACAGGTACTGTAGACTCATTCATGTAATAGAGCCAAGGTTGCGTCTATAATCATTTGATGTAGTGGTAATGAGTCCATGATTCGTGTCATGGTTCAGTATTTTAAAAATTCCCCAAGATATCATAACAATAACAATTTTAACATAATTATAAAATAATAATTACTTCTGTTAATTTGTATTGCCTTGTGTGTATTAAAAAGTTTATCATTAAAACACACTGTGTATCTATTTATTTGTGTGTGTGTACATCTTAAAGCAGCTTTTTTTGGGTCAGGTTTTTCTGGTTCATATCCTAGTAGATCACCTAGCCAGTCTCTCTCGTTCTCATCAGTTCTCATCATGTAAAAAAACAAGTTGAAATACTGAACCTGCACTCTGTTCTCCTTTTACTTTGGTCTCATTTGGACTAGGAGGATGAAAACTACAAATGCTTCTGAATCTGGTTTGGAATGATGTTTGAAATGATATTTTACAATATTTAGGAGACAAGCTTATCCAGAGGAACAGAAAACTCAATCAGGGGATCTTCGACCTGCATGAGATTAGGAAACACCGCTGATCCTGTGATAGACTGGCAGGTCATAAAGGGCATTTATATTTTACACTTTAGCCATTTAACAGACACCCTTATACAGAGCAACTTACAATTAATACGATCTCACAATTTAAGCATTTGTGAGTTAAGACCCTTGCTCAAAGACCAAGCAATGGCATAGCAACAATGGCAGGACTTGAATGATGGCATTGTACTGTCGCACTTTTGATGTAGCGGTAATGCAAAATGAAAAAGCCTAAAAAAAAATCCATACAAAATAAGATTTCAAACATTCTGTCTATCCTTTAGCACACTTTCAGTACTATTCATATTAGCAGACTGTGCAAATCTTATATATCCCTTTCATGCATGGTGTCCACTACAGTCTTAAAAATCTTCTTTAAACTGATAGATAAAAAAAAAATAATCAATTGGTCATGTCTTAAGTCTTGTTTGGGAGTAATATTTAATCATTTAATTTAATATTACATTTTTTTTTAAATTAATTTAGTAATCATTTTTAAATAAAATTTAAAATCTTTCATCTCAGTTGTTTCTAAATTCATGCATGAAAGGCTTAAATAATACATATAGTAAGAAATAGGACAGGTGGAAAGCCTTGCAGTCTTAAGATACAATATTTATTCCAAAAGTCAATCAATCTGTACAAAGTGGATGGTTGTGACACCCTCTGGCTTACTTCTGCCACTGCACTGCTTTCGGTTTAGGCACCTCATAATTTTGAATATCAAACTCTTCTTCTGGCTTCAGCTTGGGGCCTGGAATCATAACAGTCTGGTGGAAAAACAAAAGTGTAGACATTAATAATACATAAAATGAACAGCAGCAAATGATATAAAGATAGAAAACAGAATTATAGCATCAGTTAGAAAAACATATTGATGTAAAAGATGAAATATCCCATGACGATATATCCCGTAATGTTTGTGAGCAGTGTATTAAAGTCAGCCATCTATTGAGATGTGTTTTATGCCATATTTCATATGTAGACCTTCCACACGTTTAGGAACCACAGATAACTTTTAAAGGTTATGACAGCTGTTTCAAAGTGTTCATGAATTATTCCGAACAAGCCTTGTTTCTAAGATAAAAGCTGTTTTATTGTACTGTGTAAAGCGACCTTGCTGTGAAAGTCTAACATACTATTAATATTTAATAAATCAAGTGATCTACACAAAATATTTGTACCAGCGATTAATCACTGGTTTTGACTGGCTAGCTAAGGTTGGTCAAGTTAGATTAGGCCTTCTAATGTTAAAAAATGCAACACAAACTCGATAACGCATATCGATATCACCTCATTTTTGCACCGCGATGAATGATGTCAACACTGTTACACCCCCATACAATTTTAAAAACCGTAAAAACTGCATTTACTTCTATTTAATCCTCAACACTTCACTTGGGTAGCGTTAGAAAGGCCTCTATAACAAACCTTTATGATGGGATCTTTAGGTGGTGCCCAAGCTGGAACTATCTTGCCATGTAGCCTCCATCTGCCATATGGATTGACTAGGTGTCTTTCCATCACCAAGTATTCCAGGACGTCTCTGGGCTCGTCCTCATCCCCCAACATCAAGCGGCCAAATCGGTCATAGATCGCCAGTGTCTGATTGACCACAAACAAGTAAAAAGATGAGATAAACCTTGATGAACCAAATATGAACCGGTCTTATGTATAGCCATCCATTCTTTACTCACCTGTTTGGAGTGCACACGGATTGTCACTTGACCATACAGATTGCCTTTACTAATCATGTCGGGACACCTGGCATGGACCAGCCGCGGTGGCTCCAAGGATTCAAGAAAACGCCAGCGTAGTGTTTTATACCTATTTCCACGAACCATCTCCTGCAACACATAAACCATTTAACACTCTAAACAAGACAAACGGTGCAGACAGAAAAAAGGTTTTAAAAACACATTACTATTATTGTTTACGATCACATATTTTGTCAGACATGTAAAGACAGCAAAACTACAAAAAAAACAGGTGTTTGAGTGACACAGCAGTAATTCTATATCCTACCAACTCAGGTTCGACCCTTCTGAATGGGTCGGCCTTTAAACAGACATTATTCGCAATATCTAAGGGAGAAAAAGCACATCTTTCTGCACCGAGGCATCGATAACTACACACGTCACAGGCTGGCACCCTGTTCAGTGGCTTCTTACAAAATACTTGATTTATGATCTGACCGTATTTAATGGCCACGGTGCAGTGGGTTCTGGCAGTTATCTTTAAGAACACAAAGTACAGATGTAAGCATGAACACCAGTCCATCACAGGGCAGGGGCCTCAGGCAGATATGTCAGTGATTACAGGTGTGGTCTGATTAGACAAGAGGGCACACAATGTTCCTCCCTCTACTTTTAAATAGTGTACCTCTTGGTGAAACATTGTTGACTGCTATACATGCCTCTATGACACACTCAAAGACAGTGTGCCCAGGTGATAGACTTTAAATGGGGACACATCCTTGGACTGAGAGAAGCAGGATGGTTGTTTTGACGAACTGCCCGCCATTTAGGCTGTTCTGGCCTGGCTGTTAGGTGGTATTGAGAGAAGTAATTCCATGAGCATGCACACACAGTGAACAGGCTCTGGATAGCCCAGACAAACCACCAGTAGAGAGAATTGACTGATCCACCACCAAACACCATCTTGCTCCCACAGTTTCATTGTCCACTATCCAGACACAGGGGCAACTCTCACTTCATGCCCATCTCTGCCCATACCATTTCCAGAAACCTAGAAGAAGGAAATTTGTTGTCACAGCCTACATTCCATGGCCTGCCATTGACAGCCCACCACACTGTCTATGTTTGCAGTGGTGCCATGAACAAGAGTCCTGGACTGTTATGGATTGGGACATTTGGGGTTCAAGTCTTGTGGTGAGCGCTTCAATCCTGCCTTTGCTGTGGAAAGACAGTTTCCATACTGCTGGTGTGATGATCTGGAGAGCCATCACATATGGCAGACAGTACCCTAGCAATGATTTGAGAAACGCTAGCAGATCGGTAATATACGCAGGACATCCTGCGGTCACGTATTGCCTCTCACGGCAGGGCTTCCAACTGGCATTTTTCAGCAGGAAAATGCAGAATAATTTTTATGAATATTCCAGGAATGCAACAATTCCTTGGCCTGCATGGTCACCAGATTTATCACCAGTCAAGCATTTATGGAACTTGCTGGGACACCAGCTAGTGTCCAGTGAGAAACTCAGGAAGCGTACAAAGTCCATGAAGGTGAAACACACAAAAGTAATATACGTACAGGGTAACACCTTTCCGTGACCAAAGAATGAAGCTTCTCTTTGTTAAACCTAGAAAGATGAAAACAGAATCCAGGGAATTGAAATCAAACATTCAACCTTTAACAAAATTATTAACAATGCACAAAGAAAACAAATGATTGTGTGGACTAATCAAAATCAGAACAAAAGATAACTGATCACTAAAGCCTGGAGTAAATGCAAACAAAGAAGGGTTGAAATTACAGTGCTAACCTGAACAGATCTAGCCTCTTTTGTAACACTTGAAACACGTGTCACTTAGAACACTTGACATGTTTGTCATTTAAATGTTTGGTTTTTTTTAACAATATCCCTGTACTATATTAAAGATCATTTTAGCACACCAACCCCTGAAATGAAATCCCTAAAAACAGCTGGGACTGTCTTGAATAGTTTGTATTCTACATATTTTAGGCTGATGGTACCACAGCAGATTTGTCAAACAATAAAATTAGATATGAAAAATACAGTTTCATACTGTGTCAGAGCCAAATGTGCCTCAATGAAGATTTCCTGCGCTCGCACCGCAAACTCTTTGGTTGAGAACTCCTGGTCATGGTCCTTTATTTTGCGTATCCTATAAAAACAAACCACCACAAATATTAGAACTAATAGTGCTTGGCTGTTACAACTTAGAGGATGATTTAAAAGCTTACAGAAGACAACGTCAAAATGAAGTGTCAGTTTTCTTGGTCAAGAATTAAATTATGGCATTAATTCACTTAATTAATTTGAGGCCGTACAACGTAATATTCAGCAAGTAAACAAACATTGTTAGTTATGTGCATTTTTTTTTTACTTGCTACAATGTCAAAAAATATTTGTGTACATCCTAAAAGTGTGGGTATTACATATTTTTGCATGGTTAATAACACTTCAACCCCTAAAAAACATCACACTTGGGGGATGCTCATCCAGCTTTTTATTTTACTTGTAGCAAATAAACAAATCAAACCCATTTCTGTTTAACAGGTGACCACTCATTCTTCATGAAACACACTTCAAACAAATGAAAGTGTTTTTAATTATTGCCTATGTTGTCCCAGATCAACTAAAACATATTTAGCCGCACAATGTGGAGAAAATACATTTTGATTACAATTGATTTGCTTGAATGCTTCATGAAGCCAGAATGTGCAATTAATATAACAAACCTTTGATTAATTTATTCAATTCAATTCAGTTTTATTTATATAGCGCCTTTTACAATAGAGTATTGTCTCAAAGCAACTTCACAATATTA
>JAVSBV010121585.1:0-19056 GCA_033117975.1 Parotocinclus spilosoma | reverse complement strand
CACACACACACACACACACACACACACACACACACACACACACACACACACACACACACACACACACACACTCTCAGCTAACACAGAGACACCTCCATCTGGTCAGTCACACTTACACACACAGTTTAATTATTTACCAGAAGGGCCAAGTTATATTATCTGGAGACAAGGATAAAGACAAAGAGAAACTAAAAAGGAGAGAAGAAATACAAAAACTCCAATAAGGTGGCTTGTTTTATTTCACTGAGGCACATAACTCCTTCTCATCCTTTTCCCTTTTATTTCTCCCTCTTTCTTCCATCTCCCATCCTCTGTGGGTGATAGCACGATGGCACCGTGATTCAGCAAGCTGAGGGGGTCATGTGACCATCGGGAGATCCCACCATAGCAAGGTCACATGATTGTCTGGAAGCATATTCTGTTTCTAATGCTGGCTTCCCAGTAACCCAAGCCAAGATGGGAGGGGGCACAGCAGCTGTCACCGTAAATGTGAGCACACTAACAAAACAAGGAAGGCACATAGGTTCCAGGCAATCTGCCTTCACTTCTTCTTGGCTTTAGGGGAAATGTGTTTTTAAAATAGTCTGATTGGTACAACCCCATATCAGAAAAGACAAAGTATTTCTCACATTTACTTTAATTTTAATTTCATTGCAGTCTGTATGAACCTGAGATATATGTTTTGTGTGGTCAGCTTAATTTAATTTGTAAAAAAACATACATTTCTGCATTCAGCCCTGCAACACATAACAAAAAAGTTGGGATGGGGGCAATTTAGAGCTAGTTTAAGCTGGTCAGTTTTTTTTGCTAGTCACTACAATAGGAAATTGCATTTACAAATGGCATTTAAATATTTACTAGGATGTACTATATCACATGTATTGCACGGAAACATGTATTGTGGTCAGATGAATCCAATTCAAGTCTTTTTTAGAAGTCCAAAAGTCAGGATCTGTCATGGTATGGGGTTGTGTTAGTGCCTTGGTAAAAGTAATTTACACTTCTGTAATGGCAGCATTAATGCAGAAAAGTACACTTTTAAGAGTAACATATGATGCGTTCAAAAAGTTTTTACAGGGACGTCCATGCATTTTTCATTAAGACAATACAAAACCATATGCTGCACACAATACAAAGGCATGGTTGTCGCCTGCCTGCAGTCCAGACCTGTCCACAATATAGAATATGTGGAGAACTTCAAAATTTAAATCGGGACAATGACGACCTTGTACTGTTGCACACTTTAAGATGTATTTGCAGGTTGAATGGGACAAAATATCACCTGAAATATTTAATCACTCTGTATTTATAATTACATTTATGTCATTTAGCAGACACCCTTATTCAGAGCGACTTACAATTCATACAGTATTAAAATCCAAGCAATTATGGGTTAAGGGCCTAGCTCAGGGACCCAACTGTGGTTGAGATGGGATTTGAACTCCAGACCTCCTGGTCCATAGTCCAGTACCTTAACCACTAGGCTACAGTATATACAATAGTTAAGTGCTGGTCTCATATTTGCATCTATTTATAAAGGATTAGTGGTACATATAGTTAGAATACTGGATCTATAAATGACTCCCAATTGCACAGGATACCCAACATGTCTATAGACAGCCATATAAAGATTGTGAATCTACTGCAGCAGAAGCTTACAGTTTCAGTCGTACGCAGGAAGATACCTGTGGTTAGGTAATGTCGAGCCACAGTATGAAGATCTTGTTTGTGATAAAAACTACAGTATCATAATGTAGCAGTTTCTCAAATCTGGCGCAGGATCAGAATCAGTATCTGGCACTTCATTCCATTAAAATATTCAGAGCATGGTGTTTAATAAAGTAACCACAATATAGTTACATCCAATTATATTACTTCCACTTTAAATCCTACATACACACTGGAAAAATCACGTTATAATATATAGAGAGTTCTTACTTTATTCAAAGTATTGCCATTTCTAAATACTTTACTGGGCTGAATATCCACTTTTTCAGTTCTACCTAACTACAATAACAAAACATAGAAACCATACAGAAGTAAAGTGATATTTATCATCAAAACCCTTTATATGATGTAGAAGAATAAAACTGTGTGGGAATTAGGTAGGGTGACTGTACTTGGAGGAGTTTCCTGAACATATACTATGATCTTTTTCTAACCTCTGTACACTGAGTAAGTCAGTAGACCCCTCCCACCTGTGGTATACATTCATGCTTGATTGGTTTACACTTACTGAAAGTGGTATGCAGATTTTGTAGGAGGATGGGGTTTTTTGGGCTGCTTTTTTCACTTACTGTAATATGTTTTGAACAATTGTTTAGTTTTAAACTTTTACTGTTGCATTTCTGTGATGGGAAACCTTCTGACTGTTCATTTATTAATCTCCAGTAACTGTTTTAAGTTAATCATTGTTGGACTGCTTTTGGTCTTGTACCAAAAATGCTGGACATTTGACATCACACACACTCAGTGTGACAGAAACGAGACAGACCATTGACTTACATACTCTTTATAGCCAGAAACTGAACCCTGGTCAACAGGAACCTGTAGTCAATTCTAAATCTTATTTGCCTTGTGCCCACTTCTTTTTGGGATGTGTGTGTGTGTGTTAAGACATTGGCGCACACCTTACAGCACCATGTCATATGGTGGCTATATTTTTAGTTGACTTGAGCAAACAGCATGCTAATGGAAGGTCATGGTAATTACCCACGCTGCTGATTGAGTTAATGACCCTTTCTGAATTACAGTACTCTCATACATAAGATGCCAAAAATATACAGACAGAGAACACATTCCTAACGTTCACATCAGCTGTTTTTCCAGTTTTTTTGTGGGTATCTGGGTGTGTGTATCATTTTCTGGATTTCTGTGTTTGTTTTAAGAGTGCTGCAACAGTCACATACAGGTGTAATGTTCTTTACAGACATTTATTCTGTAACTACTCATGAGTGTACAGTAGCTGCAACTAAACATCACTTACACTAGGAATTACACATTTGCTGTTTGTTATATTTGTGTATAGTTGTTTTATAGAATTGTCTGAATCTAATGACAACGAGACTCATCTAAAAGTTTCTTTAGTTAAATTTAGGTTTAACAGGAATAAATCTTGAGTCATGAATATTTTAATTCTGATTTAGATGAAACATAATGCAATATTTAAGCTGTAAATATATAGGAGTTGAAATATATGAACATATGGTGTAAATGTTTATATTTGTCGAAAGCCAAAAGGCTTTTCTCAGAGTTGGCAAACTGGGAAACATATCTTAAGACACAGAAGGAAAGTTACTCATAACATGCAATATGAGGCCACATAATTGATTTTCTTGATGACTCTTTCGGATCATGTTAATCCCTGGTATACAGTTCAGCCCTCTTGAGGTTGCTATGTTTTGTCTGTGTAGTTATCTCATTGCAAGAGTTCTTTAATCATGTCAAAGTCATCTACTTTACTGTAAGTGCTTGACGTTAATCTCAAAATGTCAGGGTTTAAATGTATTGTTTTGGCAATTGTATAATGACCATGTATTAGCATCTCTTTATTAGAAATTAACTGGAAAATACAGAATTCATAAACAGTATGTAAAAAACTGGAAAAACAAATCTTCTACAAGCTATAGTGGCAATTATTTAGTGTGACCTTTTACATTTGAGCAATGGCAGCATTATGTATAGTGGCAGCTTCATTAATATGACAAGCTAACCCTTCTACAGTACTGCAACCTTCACTTAAGTACGTATATAAAAGCATAAATGAATGAACCAAATTCAAGTGCTAATGTGTGCATATGTATAAGGAGTCAATATAAATAAGGCATTTGGAAGAACTGAGCACAAAATGGCAGCTACGATAAAATGGTGTCCACAAACTGTAACACTGCAATTTTTAACAAACTCAGACTGAGATGTATTTCCCATAATTTCGCAAATTTCTTTTTTTTATTCTATCATTTAAATTCATTAAGAAAATAATTTGAACAATTGTTTAACATTAAAACTTTTTCTTTATAGCACTGTTATATCACTGTTTCTATCTCTTCTTTTGTCTTCTGTCATAAATATTCTCTTGTGTGTTAGTTTTTTCTTTTTTCTTTTGCCGCTCTCTTTCACAGAGATGCAAACAATCAAACCATTTACTGGCAGCAACTCATACAAAGAAACCACCCTTATGCTGGCTCCTGGAAACTTTAAACATCCAGATAGCCAGGTGAAACTTGTTAACAATTAAGATGACATTCACAAGCATTTACATTTATTAGTTTACCAGACGACCTTTTATCCAGAGCAACTTACAACTGAAACAACCTTACAACCCAACTCAATTATAGGTGTCTTGCTCAAGGAAGAACAGTGGTAGCTTTGCAGACGTGGGATTTGAATCCTAGACCTTCTAGTACGTAGTCCAGTGCCATAACCACTAGGCTACCATAGTCAACACAAGCCTGCGCTATAACCCTCTGCTGCCCTTTCTGATCATATGTGGTAGTGCAAAGCTCGCTTGAAAAGTGTGCCTATGCTTTTTTAATACAAGAAGCAAGTCGGAAGCATGCATGCCTGTTGCAGCTATTGGTGGCAGGGTGCCATGCAAACCATATAAAAAGTGTATTTTTGCATAAAAAGTGAATGTGGTGCCAGGCACTGGTACAGTAAGCATGATGTTTTCCAGGTAATCAGCTGTACTGCGTCACAGTAACCCTTCTGCAGTTCAGACTAGAAGAATAGCCTTTGTTGCCCTGACGAATCAACAAGCCTTTCTGCCCCATAGCTTCACAATGTTTATATTATATTACCTTACCAAAATTATACTGTATGCTGAATATTGTGAATACTTAATTCTGTCTGAGTCACTGAAGTTTGTGTTTAAGCTGTGTGTGTTCAACCAGTTAATTCTGTGTTTAGGGAAAATACCCTTCCAACCTACTTTCATCTTTCTAAACCAAAAGCACTTTGAATAGTGAAAATATACTTCTTAAACTATTTATTATTATCTCAACCCAACAAGCATATGTGAAACTTTTACAATAATTTCAGTTCCATTCACTTATCAAACCATTTTTATTTAACGATGAACCTTACTGTACCGAGCAACATGGCTGGCAATGTTTTTGTAACTGAGTGTGTGAAGCACAGCACACACAAAGCATGCCAGAGCAGGGCAACATGTGTCTGCTAATTACTGAAGCTCAGAGAGTGTAACGTTCCCAAAGCAGTCTCACATCACCACACATCAATAATGTAGAGTACTGTTATTCAAAGCCTGACGTAGGCAGACAGAATCAGGCCATTTACCATAGACCAAATCTAGAATGTGCTCTCTTTCTTATTGTCTCACACAAATTAAATCATAATATACATATAATCTACCAACATTTCTTAGATATAAAACAAGCTTCACTTTAAGGAATATTCAGTGATCTTTGAAAAAAGAAGACATTAAGTGCAAAACATTATCAAGATGATACTTTTCAAACTCTGTTTTATAGACAATTATGCTGAACTGACTGCCAGCCCAACAATATACCAAGACTTTAAGCGTAAGCAAAAAAGTTTTATTTCTTATTAATTTCTACCTTTCAATTATGTTCCTAAATTGCTTTTTTAAATTTCTTAGATGGCTTGGCAGTAGAGCCAAATGCTGAAATTGGTTGTTCCTGATGGTCTGAGGTGGGCCTGAGACCCAACATTAAGGTTTGTGGTACTGAGATGGACTGGTGCCCTGACTACTAGTGAATCCCAGATTAGGCTCCACACCCTCTCTTCGAAAACGGACAAAGGCTTAGACAGAATACTTTGCATTTTCCAAACCTACAGTGTTTTGCTTGAGTATGGCTAATCATGTGGGGCAGTGGTGGCACAATGATTATGCTTCTGAACTATTGACTAGATTTGCAGTTCAAATGCTAGCATTGCAAAATGCCAGTTTACTTTGGTGCTATCCTGATTCTAGATCACTTTGTATCAAAGCATCTATTGGATTAATAATGATTACAGTAGTAAAAGGATTACAAATAAACATTGGACATCTTTGTGGAATAGAAATAGGTATTGTGATCAGAGTTATGATGACGGAGAGTGACAGAAAGTGGGGGAGTATTCAGGTCACTTTAACTTAAGTGGCTGTCTTTCATTATTCCATACAGCACTCAAGGCCAAAAAGAGGACACAGAGGAGGAATGATAGAAAAAAGAGACGTAAAATATCCATCCATTAACAGGTTTATTAGTGGAGTGAGTTACCAAAGTATGGCTTATGTCCTGTACAAATACACAGGCTACTTTAATAAAAATCTTATTTAAAAACATGTCAACCTTTGAAAAGCTGATTGGTGTAACGCCTTAAACATTTAACTCTTAATAATTAATATAAAAAAATGACATCAGCCATGATTACTCTAAGACTGCAAGGGAAGCTCAGCTTCTCCCAAACTGTCAAAAAGTGATGGTGTTAATTTCATTGACTACAAATGCTAGGTTCATCTCGAAGACTAGTTCATTCAGAATCAGCTACTTATCACGTACAAATCGACTGGATTTTGTTACCTTCTCATATATTTTTGTAGTGTTAATTTCACAGATTTCAAGAAATCGCTTTCTTATACAGTCTATGGTCAATGCATTTACCCATAGAAGCTGAGTGTCAATTCACTTCAATGGAACTGCATGTAACATTTTTTTTCATTGCCTCTAAACTCGATTTCATAAATGCAAATTCAACTTGTAGGCAGCAGCATTCATTCACGTGATTTGCATGTCTCGAGTGTTACAGGGTTTTCTCTCTATTTAATATCTTACCTCGTATCTGTAGTCACTGATGTTTCTGATTTAATCGTACCAGCACAACACACACTACCACATGACCAACACATCAGTGTTACTACAGTGCTGGGAATGATCCACCAACCAAATAGTACCTGATCTGTGCTGCTTCTGTGGAGGTCCTGACCATTAGAGAACAGAATAAAGGGGACTCTGATGATAAATATGACATTTTGAACACAAGTGAAGTGCTTCTATATGGTAAGTGAAAGTGATCAAATGGACAATAAGCATAGAAACAAGGAGGTACACCTAATAAAGATCGGTGAGTGTATACATTAATTATAGGACATGATGCTCACACAACATCCGAATCACTTAACGTTATATTTCTCAGAGCTCATCACAGACATTATGCGATGTATGGCTGTACAAGTTAATTATATATACACATTAGAACCAAAATATAATGGTCCTGGTCCACCAGGATGTTCAGGTAGGAGGCATGTGTCGAATTGATGTCCACCTGAATGCCCAAGGTTTTTCAGCAGAACATTGCTTGGAGCATAACTCTACCCCCGCCAGCTTGATTTTTTTTTATGTATAATGGTGCCTTCACTTGTCAGGTAAATGACGTACATGGGACTCTTAGGACCAGTCCACCTTTTTATTGCTATAAAGTTGCGATGCTTTTATGCCCATTGTGGGTGGTTATAATTCCGACTGGTCAGCCCTATACTCAACAGGGTACAGATGTGTGTTGTAGGTAAAAACAGAGACATAAGTAATTACGTAAGTACATGTACATGTCATGGGGCAAAAGTAGCACATTCCTACTCACCTCTGGCAAAAAATAGGGTGTTAATTGGGATAAAGTTGGAAGATTTACAGGCAAATCACTATCAATCAGAAATGATGACCTGCCTCAATGCAATATTTATTGCTAAGTAGTGGAGAGATCAGAGGGGCTAAAAGCAGAATAAGTTCTGACCGACGTCATACGCGTAATTTATTCCTGTCCTGACATCTGCTTTGTGTTTGAGCTTAGCTGAGTTGCTTGCAGTCACAGTTTCTTTATGATGATCTCGTAACAGTTGTTAAAAGCATTCGAAATGGAGCGATTGTGATCAGAGTGCTGCCGATCACTTAAAGACCTGCTGTGACTCAGCAGAGCTACGTTGCTTCGACCACTCTCAGACCTGTGCTGATGTCATCATTCTGCATCAGTTGAGCAAAAGAAAGAATTTCAGACTGATCCTGGAACTGTACATTTTAAGCAATGAACATGTAATGAGTCATCAAGGGAAATGGGGTGACTGAGAGGGCTTGCAATCATCCATCTGCCAGGAACAAAGCTGGGGGTCTGAGGGGCCTTCCCAGAAAAATCTTGATTCCTGCATTAATATCTAATTGAAATGAGTTGTCACAGTAAACTGATAAATTATTAATCCTGGGAAAAATAAAAGAATAAAGATTTATTCCCTTGCATAGGCTTTCACAAACCCCTTTATTGCTGGGGGCGTGGTCACATCTAAGCAGTCATGCAATTAAGAGTGCTTCTATGTATGTATATATAAGATAATCAGAGAAATGAAAAATTATGTTTTTGACAATAATGAGATCGGAGTTTACATGCAATATTGCAAGTGATTTCATTTAGTAGACTATCTATGTGTAAGCTGCTACAATGGGTTTTTAAATACTGTACACTAGACATACAACCCACAAAACACATCCAAAATATGGGTATTAGTATGGAGTTTGCCACTCACAATTGTTGCTACAACAGCATTTGGTCATCTAAGTGGGCATTCCAATAGATTTTGGATCATGACTACAAGGTTGGCTTCTGTTGTTAGACAATAAGCTCTGGTTTACTTTTGATATTTCAGTGCAAGGTGTCTGGAGTTGAGGTCATGATTTTCTGAAAGCCAGCCACATTCTGTTACGAGATGTGGTGGTTTTTATTAGAACCTAGGTATGCGGGATAAGCATATCCCACGACGTATAATAAGAATGGGGAAATAATATAGAACAACTGAAAAGAAATGAAAATCGGAGCGTAAGGTTCCTAACACAAAAAAAACCGAAAGGATAAGGGGGCGTGCCAAGGTTGATTTCCGATTGGGAGCAACGCGCAAACTGGTCGCGAGAGGGCGCAAAAAACGCCCAAAGCGCCAGTCTGGGCAGACATGCAGAAAGCACGGTTTTGGGACGTCTCTTAAATAGCAAGGAACACCAGGGAGCGAGCGTGAGCTCGAATGTGCATGCAATTAAATGAAAGCCAAACCAGGACACGTCTTATAGAGTGCGTGTTACCCAGTGGCTACTCTAGCCAGGCTGTATCTCAAGTCAGCAGGCGACTAGAATCAGACTCAAGAGAGCGCAAAAGCGTCGGACGCGTATACCTCTAACGCACTACGGGGTGCCGACGACTGAGGAGCGCAAGCTCTTCAAAGCGGAGCACACGAGTACGGAACGGGAAAAGCAAAGTGCACCAAACAAACTAAATACCTCGGGGGTTACCCGCCCATACCAGTCCTTCGGCACTAAAAGCCCCCGGAACTTTACCACTATCTCTCGGGAATGTAGAAGGGCGCAAGGGCGCCGGTGGTCAGATGCGTGAACCGAACGGAGATGGAATCCCGATGGAATGATGATGACCTGGCCCCGAACAGCGCTAAAACCATGCCTTTATAGGACGTGAAGCAGCTGTTTGGGATCAGGACATAATTAAGATAGCTCTGTAATGGCGACCGGCGAGGATGACCGAACGCACTGGGGGAAGGTAGGAACCCTAACACATTCTCAATTATATTTGAGAAAACAATTTCTTATGGACACTTTTTAAGCACAGCAAGGCAGAAATTGATGAACTGACTTTGTGGAAGGTGAAACCTACAAAGCTGAGAGTCACTGGTGTATTACCACAACCAATTCTACTTCTACTGTTTGTCTATGGAGAAATGTATGCTTTGTTTTATGAATATGTTACAAGTCAGTGTTGCCAAAATAGGAAAGTGCCCACAAACATTTATCTAAATGGTGTAGATACTATTTTGAAATGTTATTTAGTAACATAGAATTGGATCTAAGAATAGGAATACGTGACAAACTAATTTTCTTGTGCTCATTTTTTGGCACATGGAGAAATATGATAGAGATCGATTATGGTATAAAATTACTTAATGGCCCAATTCTTGGGCAGAAATTCAAGTGACTTACTGAATTCTTGATAAATTGCTTATAGGAACGCTATACTGATCCTGGGTAAGGACTTCCTTTGCAGGGTAAGGACATGTTGATATGTTTTAATCATGCAATTCCTGTAGATTTTTCTGGTGCCTATCTACCATTCTACTACATCCCAAAGGTGTGGTAAATTTATTTTTGGTTTACTAGAGGATTCCGTTTTGGCTGGTGAACAACCCATTGTCATGTGCATGAAAAATTTGTTGAAGGACTTTTGCCTTGTGATATTATCATGTTGACATGTAGTCTTTAAAACAGGTATCATGAAAGGATGCACAGGGTCAGCAGCAATGCCCAAATTTGTTGTTTCATCCAAGCAATAACTGACTGGTAATAGTGGTCCAGAAATGTGCTAAAAAAACATTTCCCTCAGTGAAGACAAAGATTCCTCATAACAGGCTATGTTTTTAACGTCTTTAACCATTCAGTTTAGGTGAGCCTGTGCCTACTCTAGCCTACAGCCTACAGCTGCCTCTGTTCTTGGCTAAAAGAAGTGGGACTGGAGAGGGGTTCTGATGTTGTAGCCTATCCATTTCAAGGTTTAAGACATTGTGCATACTTTTACACTCACCAAATTTGTACAGAGTGGTTATCTGGTCTTTTCTGTTAACGCAAACCAGTTTCCATTGACCTAACTCATCAACAAAGCATTTCTGTCCATAAAAGTGCTACTCAGTGAATGTTTTTTTTCCCTTTTTTTTTATAGCATTATCAGGATAATATCATGATTTTATACATTGACTGGCTGATTAAATAACGATGAATGAGTAAGTGTACAGGTTTTCCTCAGTGAGAGTATATACAGTAATTGCTTTAATCTTGTTTAGAGATGTGTAGGTTTTGTAGGTTTACTCCAATATCAAGAGTTTGACCTTTTCTAATAATAATAATAAAAAAGAGCTATGTAAAATATAAAAATCACAAACACTGGTGCTCACTTTCTTTAGTTAATCTCTCAAAGAACTCTGGTTTGCATACACTATATACATACAGAAGTTTACAGACAGCCCTTTAAATAAATGAGCGCTGCTATTATAGCAATACATTCATAATATAAAGCATATATTCCTGGATTTTCCATCAAAAACAGTAATAGTAGCAACTGAATACGCATATGATTCTCAATGACAACTTGCTATTTTTACACTTTCAACAAGTATGTTCATCAACTTTCTGCCCTGCTGTCCTTAAACATAAACCATAAAGAATTGGATTGCCAGTTGTAATTTAGAACTTTGCACAGACCTCAACTCCATCAGGCACCTTGAAAATGCATTGGAATAACAAAAGAGAGACAGGATCCATGTCCCTAAAGCTAGTGCAAAGCCCTTTTTGAAGAACTGTTGTAGCAGTAAGCCATGTTTGTATATAGTTGTTTGGATGTACACACGCTTTTATCTGTATGGTGTATTTGCGTGCAGGGTATACTAGATGGAAATATAATTTGCATGAGCGAGCTGTAACACTGTAAAGATGTGCTTTGTTAATTCCCTATGGGGACAGCACACAGTAAATGACACTTTCTGAGTATCCACAAGTCATGGATGTCGAGGCTGTACCACCTGTGTCCTCCCAGGGGAGTTAAAAACGGCATCAGTACCAGATGGGTTGGGCCATACAGGCAATGGAGTGGACTCTCTCTCTCTCTCTCTCTCTCTCTCTCTCTCTCTGTCTCTCCCTCTCTCTCTCTCTCTCTCTTTCTCTCTCGTACTCAGGGGTCCTAGCTCAGCCTGTCTGGGGTCAGACACACTAATCACAGGCTGCCTGGCAACTGGCCAATCAATTACAGTAATTACAGAGCACACCAGGAGAGAAAGAGACAGAGAGACAGAGAGAGAGAGAGAGAGAGAGAGGAAGAGAGAGGGAGAGAGAGAGAGATAGAGAGCAACCTTGATAAGTGGAAGGCACTATTGTATATTACAACAGTAAAACATGAAACAATATATCGTAATCTAGTGCACTAAAATGGAGCATAATACAACATTGTTTCTAGTCACTTAATTATATTGTGTTGTTAACATACACATTCTATAAGACAGCTGTTATCTTGTCTATTTCAGCCATCTATATTTATTTAATATTTTTTCTAAGGATATTACTTATGCTGTTTGTAGTTAGCTAATGTTGGGTTGTAATAGGGATCTTTGATTGAAAAACTCTTAACTTGTACATGTAGCCACTGACAGATATGATGAATCAATTCATAGTTAATAAATCTGGTCCATGCAATAATATAGTAGAGACATTTTATTTTCATTCCAATTTGCATACACTGAGGAGAAAAAGCCTTTTCATCAGTACCATGATGCAACAAGTAACCATACACAAACGTGCAATCAGAAAGCGCACTGCACAAAAACGTAAGTAGGTTAGGCTTGTGGTTGCTGATGAAGCTGACTACTGTGGCCTCATCAGTAAACTTGGAAGTACTGTTTCCATTCCTAATTGACTGTGGTCTCCCAGTAAGAATCATGCAGAGAAAGGTGCACTGATGTTCTAGTACACTGCTCAGTACACTACTATTTCCTTATATACGTCTCCTAATTTTTGTGAGCAGTATATTTAACTTGGATTACAGAGCCACGCAATCTCTGTGAAAAGATGAGATTATCTGTACACAGTCCCTTCAGACTGGTCAATCAGAGTCCAGCTGTATATATAATGACAACCACTAAATATGGCTTTTGGGGCGTATTCACACTATCCCCGGTTGCCTTGAATGGATTTGTGCCAGAGCATGATTGCACCCCTCTCCCCGCACACCTGCTGGCCTAAGCTCACATTGGTCTGTGCACACTTACATCATCACATTTTTGTAGAGAAAAAGTAGTGCTTGCACAGCTGCATGGTTGTACTGATTTTGTGGCTTTTTTGGAGTCATTTTGGGTGTGCTGACACACAGGCCTTTCATACGTCTTATATTAGATTTATTGATTATTCATGCAGCGATTTTTGGCTACTGACACCGTGGTCCACACTTAAGTGCAGTTTGCGACCCAACTATGTGTACAGTGCCTGATTACAAAGTGAACAACACCCAAGCCCACCTCTTCAAGCATGCATGAGCACAGTTCTGCATACCATGCCCAGGCACAGTACGAAACAGTTGAACAGTTGAATCATGCCCAGTGCACACTTCAGATTGCCTAGTGTTAGTATGCTTTTATAGATCAAGAATTGAAACCATCTATTCCAGTGCTACCTTTACAGTGCTTTTGTAAACGTTATACATTACATTTATTTACATATTTACATTTATGTAATTTAGCAAGTCAATTTTAAGGTGAAACCATTGACGACTTGCAATTAATACAGTCTTACAATCCAGGCATTTGCGTGGTTAAGGGCCTTTCTCAGGGACCCAACTGTGGCAGAGATGGTATTTGAACACTGGACCTTCTGGTCCATAGTCCATAATCCGGTACCTTATTCTTAGAATTATCTTTGCAAGGTTCCTGCAATTATTGCTCTTGAGGTGTCTTAGGAAATAATTTAAATGGGTATTCTTCTTAAAAATGATCTTATTATTGTATTTTTCTTAACTCTTTTCTTAAGAACAATTCCAAGGACACATTGTATTATTGAAAACATGATCTTAAATGTTTTCTTAACCTTAAATAGCCTCATACCTGTCTGTAAGAGTTGATAATGTAAGCATCTAAATTGCCCAAACTTTAAACCGTTTAGTCAATAGGTCACATATTGCTATCAGTTAAAAATGATGCTAGTTAATATCCCAGTGCCCTGGAACTTTCACTGTTGGGCCCTAAAGCAATACCCTACATCTTTAACTGCTCAGTCCAATAGTAAATTTCTTTGGTAAATTAATTTGACTTTGACAATTCAACTTGTAATCTGTTTGAGCACTTTAGGCTCATCTTAACAAATGGTCCTGCCTTGCACTCATCACTCAAATAGCCATAATATCGCCTCTTGGAAGCATTAACACGTTTCAGTGTGCTCAGAACCCTAGCACTGCAGATGTCACTTCACCCCGTTTGACCTGAAATCTGAAACTTCACTGTACATGAAGTGTAAAGTAGAAGAAAGGAAAGAGACAGATGGATGAAGGGATGACAGGTCTAAAACAGTTACAAAGGAGGCAGCGGATGTCTGTGCTTAACGCTCTTAGAGTAAGCAAAGGCAGAGCTGTCAATCACACTCTCACTATCAGACTCAAAGCTAAGACCTGGTAGGGAAGGGAGGTTGGATATAAAGTACCGGTAAATGCAGGGGACAAACAGGACAAAACAATACAGATAGCTTTACATAGAAAAGAAAATACAAATATAATATTTAAAATTGACAGAAACATCAGGGGGATGCCATTTGGTGGAAATTCTCAATGTAACTTTTAGAGTGAATATGTTATAACAGGGGGGCGACGGTGTCAGAAAAAGTGGTGGATTGCATGGTTTTTAGAAGTGTTATGGCAGGTTTCACAATATAGACAACACTGTTTAACAATCATAATAACTTATTATCCATCCATTCATTATCTTCCGCTTAATACTCACGAGGTCGAGGGCTAGCCGGTACCCATCCGGCAGCTCTGGGCGAAGGGCAGCAACAACCCTACAAGAGGCGCCAATCCCTCGTAGGGCACACACATACAGTCACGCACACAGTCAAACACTGAGGTCCACACCAACCCCTTATCTGATGTTTGGACTAGAGACTTTTGTAACTCGGATGATATGTTTAGAGACGTTTGTTCTGCAAGTTACTTGTGTTTGCGTGGATAAGTTTCTGCGTCTTATAAGTAACAAACTGTAAATGGCATTTGTAAGTATATGTGCCTGTCCTATTGAAAGTAGTACTTCTTTGATTGTTCCCTCACTGCTAGTATATTCCCTCTAACCTACAACTATATAAAGTGGTTCACATTCACTTCTTTATTTGGCTGATCTTCCATTTTGCTTGTAATACTGTCTATCAATATACAGTAATCAATAATCAAATGCAAGTCCCTCTGGATAAGAGCTAAAGCAGACCTCTTATAGGTGATCATAAATTATATCATTATATATATACATATCTTAATAGATATAACATATATTTATATATTCATTGGCTACTAATGTATAATAATAATAATAATAATAATAATATTATTATTATTATTTCTGGTATTATTTTCTGAGAATTGCTTGTCATGCAGTCACGTGTCATGGGTTGCAAGTTGAGAATCACTGTCAACTTTTTAAACTGTAGATTTTAGATTTTTATGCACTCCTTCAGATAGATATTTGGTTAGAACATGGGGAAAAACACTCTAAAAGACATTAATTCATGCATCATCAGTAGCCTGTTGATCCTGATCACAGAGGCTGTGAGTCAGAAGCCTATTCTAAAACACTGAGCCCAAGGGCTGGACAGGGCATCACTCCATCTCTCTTATCAATGAGCAAATTTAGAAGATAATCCATATGGTGTTTTTGGGAGGTGGAAAAAAGCCAACACAGACAAAAAGGCACTAACCAAAAGCAAGACAGCCAACCTTGAGCTTTACAGAACCAACATTGTCTACTGTGCTGCCGTGACATTTAAAATAAAATAGCATTGGTGACCCCTTAAAGACAGTGATGTCAAGTGTGTTTATATCTGATAACTAGGAAAAGGAAGCTGAAACTATGGAGAATGCTCCATTTCACATTTCAGAGAGTTCAGAGTACAGTGGAATGCAGTATTAAATCAGCTGAGGGTTACAGAGTGTCGAGAGGGAAGCAATAAGGCCATCAATCCTGCCAACTACAGAATGCTGAAGAGATTCAGATCCCCTTTGTCTCAGTGCACACACACACACACACACACACACACACACGAACAGCTACACAGATACACATGCCCTTATATGTGCACTATTGCTTTTTTATATATACAGGTAAGGTGCATTAATGGTTGGTGTGTGTAAGGCATAGGGGTGCGCTGCATTCAAGCTTACTGTGTTCTCAAAAAACAAAACTACCAGAATTCAACACCGGTTAGATCCCAAATCACACTATTACTAGCAGGTTGTTTCATTGCTTTTGTACCCTTCTGTTTTCACTAGGTGAATCATTCAGGCCACATTTCCACTCTCCATTCATTGACCTGACAGAGGGACAGCCAGCCTGCCTATGATTCACTCCATCCCATCCCTTTCAATTACACTCTAAGCAAAATGTTTTTTGTGTGCAAGAGAGAATGTATAAAAGCATTATTACCGTGTGATTAACTCAATCCAGACATCGAAGATTGTTGACCTGTGTACACCGTGTTCCCTTGATCTCTGTCTCAGATATTCCTGTGTGACCTGGCTCGGACCTGTTAAAAGAACTTACTATTCTGTGATCACGTAAGCAACCTCATACGGAAGTGAAATTCATTACTATTACTGCTTTATAGCCCTGTAGAACCAAAGACTACTTGAAGTGGTAAAGAACCGAGTGCAACCTTTGGGCCGTCCACTTTCTTCCTTTCATCCACTTTAGATTTCTCGCTCCATTTCTTTCTTCTTCTCTCCAAAACACATTCAATCTTCTTTATCTCTTCTTTATCAACTCCCAACTAATGCCAGTATTGTTTTCTGCCCCATCCCAATTGGTTAATTTATCCATTTGCACTATCACAATTAGCACTGCAAATCTCCTGATCACACCTGCATGCTGGCTTTGCTTAGGTCGCCATTCCCATGGTTACTAGCAGCACCACGGATGGCGGTGGTCTCATCGTCCTCTCTGTCCAAACCCTCGCTCTTTCTCTTGCTGTAGCGTTCATAGAGAACCATTAGCACACCCATTACCCAGGCTGAGACGGTGCCCGCCGAGAAGATTACAAAGCCGATGGCGATGAAAAACAGGTAATCCCAGTAACCCAGCCCTTGATGGCACTCAGAACGGAGCTGCATGCCCATCTCGGCCAGCCGTCGACCTCGCATTTCCAACGGGCTCTGGCACACTGTCTGTCCTTCATCTGGAAGATAGGAAATTTGGAATTAGAATTATTTGAGTAAAAATGTGTCATGTGGCAATAAAAACTTATTATAGATAAAAACACATTACAATAAGTCATTTAGCAGACGCCCTTATCCAGAACGACTTGAGCCATACTTGGGATTCAACAGAGGTAGCTTGGCAGAGGTGGGATCTTGGGTCCACGGACAAGGACCTTAATCGCTTCAATAAAGTCCCAAAATTTTCAATAATTGTTCACGAATCTTAAAGGCATTAGGATGAAATATGCACATGAAGTGGAATACTTTTATATGCTTGACATGCTTTTAGCAATTCATTAAAAGTCACATCACAAATAACACATTCTCACCGCCATGGAACATTAACCTAAGGATTGCAGGTGAATCTGCTGCTGTTGGTTTAACAGAGTCGAAAATAGCCTAATTGAATTTAGTGTGAATTTAACCAGAATTATTTATTTTTAATATTTTAGCATTTCTGGTTTTTTTTTAAATATTAATCCCAATTTAGCATGCTCTTCTGTAGAAATTCTGTCCTGCAAGAGCAACAACCTTTAATGTGTAGTTGCGGTCTTTTACTTTTTGTCCCATGCAACATTCTATCAAACTCCAGCATGGAGTCCATAGATAAGACATGCAAATGTACGCTATATATTTTCTATATTTTTTCTATAATAAACGTGCTAAGCTTTGGAAGTTCAGAAATGTTTTATGTAGATTTCATAACTTAATACTATTGCCATAGAACATCTGCAGTTGCAGAAAACACACAATATAGTGCTGAAACATTGCTTCCTCTATACAAAATAAAAAGAGAGCAAGAAAATGTGTTTGTTTGTTTATTGGATTTATTTATCATCACAGCACATAATACATACACATAAATGGCTATATTCATTATAGATACATGGTCATATCAAGGTTATATAAGTTTAGCTAGATTATTTAACTTAATGCATGGCTTTGAAAAGTTGGAAGTGTAACGAGATGTGTGGTTTTTATTTAGGACCCAGGTATATATCTCTTATATGCAGAGATAAGCATATCCCACGAGGTATAATAATAATGGGGAAATAATATAAAACAACTGAAAAGGGATGAAGATGATTAGAAAGGCTCCTAACATAATAAAACCGAAAGGATAAAGTGGCAGTTCCAAATGGGAGCGAGAGGACACCAAAGTGCCAGTCGGGGCAAACGTGCAGAAAGCACGGTTTTCGGACGTCTCTTAAATGGTGAGGCACAGAGATAGTCCAAACGCCAGTGAGCGAGCGTGAGCTTGAATGTGCATGGAATTAAATGAAAGCTAAACCGTCTTATACTTCTTATAGAGTGCGTGTTACCCGATGGCTACTCTAGCCGGGGCATATCTCAAATTAGCAGCTGACTACAGTCAGACTCAAGAGAGCGAAAAAGCGCCGGACGCGTATACTTCTAACGCCCTCCCGGGTAGCGGCTCTAACGAGTGCAGAGGACGCCGAAGCGCCAGAGGGCGAGCATGAGCTGTTACGCGCACGCAGCGCGAGGGGGCGAAGAAATCTCGGAAGTGGCCGAAACGCAAAAAGGCGAGCATATAAGCTCGGGGCGCGCTTATGGCTCGAGTGTGAATAACACACAAAAGGCGCGAAGCGCCAGAACACGAAAATAAACTCGGGTACACGATGAGCGTGAATGCGAATAGATCGTGAGGGCCGCCGAAGCACCAGAGGGCGAGCGTGAGCTCAGAAACAAAGAAACCAGTCTTATTCAGAACTAACACCCTGCTGGAGTGAGGCTAGGGAGGTGCTGACGACTGAAGAGCATTAGCTCAAAACGTGCGAGGAGAGCACAAGTAGGCGACGGGGAAAACCCTCCCATACCAGTCTTTCGGCGAAGGTAGGAACGCTAACAGGAAGAATCTGAAATACCTGGAGTAAACCGACATGGACATGCAAACTCTATATAGGGACTGTGGTAGCCTAGTGGTTAAGGAACTGGACTCTGGACCAGAATGTCCAGGGTTCAAATCCCACATCTGCCAAGCTGCCATGGTTGGGCCCTTGAGACCCTTAACCCACAATTGCTTTGATTGTAAGACGGTATAAG
>JAVSBV010121574.1:0-19058 GCA_033117975.1 Parotocinclus spilosoma | reverse complement strand
TCTCTCTCTCTCTCTCTCTCTCTCTCTCTCTCTCTCTCTCTCTCTCTCTCTCTCTCTCTCTCTCTCTCTCTCTATCCCTCCCTCCCTCTGTATTTTAGTCTATCTCTATCTCATTTCTGGAGAGAGAAACTGTCTTTTATGTGACACGCTCTCTGCCTTGTAATTTCATTATTTTAGCACAAACCAAAAACAGCTGCTGCTCACGCTGGTGCCACATGAATTTAATAAAACTTTATGTTTAGTAAAACATTCAGGCTGTACTGTAAAGAGCGTCTTTACAACCTTAACACCTAATGTATATGGAAAGGTAATATGTGGGATAAGCGAGTTCATTACTTTTATATACTGCTCACAAAAATGATTGGATATTTTAAAATTAATATGAAGACCTCACAAGAACTGCTGGATAATCTGATCTTGTCCATGCCCCATTACTGTCAGTGTGTTTTGGTACTCTCGGGTGATCATACACCCTACTGAACACAACATGGGGGCACTCCAGTCCAGTTGAACATTTTTCTGTTCACCCCCATGAATATACACTATATTGCCAAAAGTATTTGCTCACTCATCCAAATGATCTGAATCAGCTCATAGTGCAAAAAGGTCGCCAACTTTCTGCAGAGTCGATCACTACAGACCTCCAATCTTAATGTGGCCTTCAGATTAGCTAAAGAACATTGCTCAGAGAGCTTCATGTGTAAAGTTTGGTGGAGGGGGGTTATGGTGTGGGGTTGTTTTTCAGGAGCTGGGCGTGGCCCCTTAGTTCAAGTGAAAGGAACTCTGAATGCTTCAGCATACCAAGACATTTTGGACAATTCCATGCTCCCAACTTTGTAGGAACAGTTTGGAGCCCCTCCCTCTTCCAACATGACTGTGCACCAGAGCACAAACCAAGGTCCATAAAGACATGGATGGAGGAGTCTGGTGTGGATGAACTTGACTGGCCTGTACAGAGTCCTGATCTCAACCTGATAGAACAGCTTTGGGATGAATTAGAGACTGAGAGCCAGACCTTCTCATCCAACATCAGTATGTGACCTTATAAATGCTCTTCTGGAAGAATGGTCCAAAATCCCCATAAACACACTCCTAAACCTTGTGGACAGCCTTCCCAGAAGATCAGAAGATGTTCTAGCTACAAAGGGTGGACCAACGTCATATTGAACGCTATGGATTAGGAATGAGATGAGACATATCCCCTCGTTATATGAGCATGTGAGCATTGTACTTGAAAAAAACACACAAATGGAAGACTTGATGGGCATTTTGTATGTTCCCCTTTTCCTGTAATGACAGTGTGAGCTGAATGGATCCCACCGTTATGTGTCAAATCCGATGATCCCTGTTACGGAATGCTGCTTTCCCTGTTCTAAAGTGCCCCCATAAATGCTCAGTGGGCTCCAGATCAGGAGACTGTGAAGGGAATTCAGGAGAGTCGGCACTTCTTCGCTCTCTTTTTTGGTCTTTAAGTAGTTGTTGCAAAGCATTGAGCTGCGTTTGGGGCTTGATCTTTCTGCAGTTTGAATCATTTTTCATCAAGATCAATAAATCAAATAAATCCGTGGACTATCGTGGTCTGACAGATATTCACTCAGATTCCTAAACTTCTGCCTTGTAGGCCAGCGTACGCAGCTTAGCCTGGTGTTTCTTGTTTCTTAAGAGGTCTAAGATGTTTGCTTCTGAATTCCGGCTCAGATCTTTTTTTAGGACTTTAGGTTTTTTTGCTCTGTTCCCGTGTCTGCACTTGCAGCTGTGAAACCACATCCAACGTCCCGAGCAGTAATTCAGTCACGGATACGGAACGACTTTTTGAAAGCGGCAGAACTGATGGAGAACATGTCAGCTCCAGAGACAGCGAGCGAGCGAGAGAGGGAGCGAGAGATGAAATGAGAGAACGATCCATACTCCACATCCAGAATTTATCTGTTTTCTTTCCTTAAGATGACCAATCAATGAATCCCATGCATAATTCAGCGCGCCGTCGGAGGAAAGCGTAACTGTCATAAATTATTTTTTTTCCCCTCTGATCGTTAGGGCTCGATCTATTAGAATTAGCTGACAACGTTATTCATCAGTGCCCATATAAATATGCATGGCCTTCTATTTACAGACCTCTAAATAAGTCGCTGCCATCACTGCAAATGAATTTGGGTGTGAAATATGAATTTTTGGTCGGAAATAATTCAGCGCGATGACTGCGATGAAGGTTAGCGTTTCGGCACCTGCTCGCGCGACCTTGTCAGGGGCAGAGCATCCTTACTAATTCAGTGTTTGTACGATGGCATGACAAACTGAATAAATCAGCAATGACGACTTAAATGACGGAATGCAACGACAGAGCAAACAGCAGTAGCTAATTGTCGTCTGCTTTTTTAAAAATGATTCGAATTGTATTTGTGTAACTGTGGGTTCGAACCTCAAGGGTTTCATGTTTCATTTACCAAAACGAAAAACTGTATATCTCAGAGCTCGATGTGGACAGTCAGATAATCTTTGAAATAAATAGATTTTAATGTTATTTGTTATTTGATCTGTGAGCGGTCGTAAAGTTTTGCCTCATCTGTGCACATATTGTCAGAACAATAAAAAACATCGGGGTTAATATTTAATGACGCAGCAGTTCTGGCTTAGCAGCTAAGGTTAAGGTACGAAACTGTGGAACTAAAGGTTTGGGGTTAAAAGCTGTCACTAAAGTCTGTTGGATTTTAAAAAATGTATCAGTCTATGAATATAATAATGTTATGCATTCATTTATTCATTCATTTATTCATTCATGATGTTCCGCTTAATCCACATGGGGTCGGGGGCCAGCCGGTGCCCACCCAGCAACTCTGGGTGCAACCCTATGCACACAGTCACACACAAATGGGCACTTTAGAGACACCAAATAACCTAACTTGCATGGCTTTGGACTATCGGGGGAAACCAGAGCACTCTGAGTTAACCCACAAAGACGCGGGGACATGCAGACCCGGGACCTTCTTGCTGTGAGGCAGCGGTGCTACAATATTAGAACTAAAGGGTATGTTCATTGAGTAAAACTGTCCAATTGAACGGAGGCTCTAGTTACCCTGTTGGGCCACATCAGCCATAAATGCCTTATTGGTGATACATCTGGCAACTTTGCAGGGCAAGAAAGTACAGTGTTCCCTCGCCGCTTCGCCAGTCACCTTTCTCGGACTCGGTGCATCGCGGGTTTTCAAAAAATATTAATGGAAAAAAAATATTGCGGATTTTCGCTGTTTCCTGGGTTTTTGCAGAACTTTTACATTAAAAAAAATCACAATGTGTCACAATTTGTCAGCTGGCCAAACTGTTATCGAGTGCATCGTAGGGGCAATGATCTCTCAGCAAAAGGTACACTACGCAAAAGTAGCCTCTGAGAGCCTTTTTATAGGGTAGCGGGAAAAGCACTTTTGCACCATCTTTTGGTAAGACCCAGGATCTAATCTGACTACACCTATTATTATTTATATATCTGTGTATGAGATTCATGATGGGTTTTGCAGCAACATGGGATACTGTAGGGTAGCGCGGTATCGACGAAAGAGCCAAGATAATGCAGTGTTTCTTGTACATTGATTTATTTATTATTAACCTTGGTCGCTATTTCACTAAACATACAAAAAACACATGAAACACGAGAACCTCTGTGTTGTGTCACCAGTCATTAAATATGGTTTGATTGGAGATTTTCGTTAATAAGAAGATGCTCTGTGGCTTTGTAAGCGATCATCAGGGTTTGTCTCAAATGCAGCAGCTACAGGGAGCCACGGAAATGACCAAAACTGTGGCGAAAAGGTGAGCAAATTGAAATCCAGGAGTGTTGCTGCATTCTTAATCAGCTGAACCTGCTGAACTAGTACGCAGTGACCCACAGTGGGTCAGATTCTGGACCCCCTGTGCCCCCTACCAGGATAAACCGGTGACTGATACAAGATACAAGACGTTTGACGTTTTCTCTGAGCTAATCCCTGTAATAATCAGACTATTTCAATTGTACTCCTAATTTGTAACAGACCGAATTTTGCTATAATTTAATATACGTTTGGTATTTATTTAGTTAACATCTAGGCCACCCATGGAGGACGGGTCCCCTGTTGAGTCTTGCTGCTCCCAAGGTTTCTTCCTACCATTTTAGGGAGTTTTTCCTTGCCACTGTCACCCTAGGCTTGCTCAACTTGGGATTGGCCTTTTAAGACGGTGTAATATTGTGAAGCTGCTTTGAGATAATGCTACGTTGTAAAAAGTGCTATATAAATAAACTTCAATTGAATTGAATATTCATTTTGAAATACCCCTAAATTTTGTGAGCAGTGTATTTAAACTCCTTGCATTTAAAACCAACGAACCTGGCTGTAATGTAGTCGTACATGTGCTATAATGAAACTCAGAGTCACCCTTTATCTTAAAGCAGTTCTCCACACAGATCTGTTACACTTTAAAGCGATTTCAAAAATGAAGCTCTTTAGCTCTCTTAGGTTTGAGTTTTAACCCGAATTCCATCATGTTTTAGCGTTTCCACAAAATCAACGATACAATCCCACTTAGAATGCATTGTTAATCCACACTATCATGTAGTACCAACATATTTAATCATAAATTAAATTATATTTAATTCACAGAATTTCAGGGGCAATTTATGTGTGTTTTTTTATGATAAAGTTGTTTTTTTCTCAAATTAATAGTAATTATTAATAATATATTAGACGCTTGGGCAAATTTGAAAGATCTATCAGCAAGTTGGCAGTTTGGAGGTAAGAGCAAGCCGATTTTAGCAGCAGTTCATGAGAACCAGAGTTCGAACCCTGAGCTGACCTTGAAACATGATGCAGTTACTTTTGCCAGCTTCCAATGGAGCCTCTGAAATCCTGAATAGGATAAGCAGGATTAACAAGCCAGTGAAGTTCTGGGACTTTATTAAAAGAGACACTGATAACGAAGGTCTCTGGCATGTGAGATGATACCGCAGAACAGAAAATCCACAGGGACACAGGCAGAATCCTTTTATACCTTAAACCAAATCATCGTAAACATGAAATTATAACGTATTTAATTACTTCGTTTGAAATATAAATCATTTTGAAGTTGCATAGCTTTTATTTTTATAATTTCTATAATTTAAAAATTCCCCAAACTTCTATCATTTCTATAATTTTATAAAGTATGGCATGTGCGAATGCTTTTGACCCCTTCCAGATTATCTCTTAGAGAATTTGTATTAAGGTCAAATTTTATTTGTTACACAACGTAATTATTACAAATACTATAAAATATTACAAATGCAATAAAATCGGCAGAAACGCTTTAGTTTCCTGCAGGTTGTGTTGACATCATTTTATTTAGAAACTAGCACCATGTTGGCTGGTTGACTGGTTGGTTCTGAACTTGATTAAGTAGGGATAAAAAGTGAAATAAAGAAGATGAAGCCAACATGTGGAGAAAATGTATAAAATACAATTCCTTTAAATAACTTGAGATATCTGCCTCGCTCTTTGTCTATCACCTGCTTGTATCATTCTTGGCTTATCCCTAAGTGATGGTAATGGATGGTGTTTTAACAAGCATGTGACAGTGACAGCAGAGTCAGCAGGCCTGTGTAAACGGGCCTGAGAAAGAACGAATGAGAGGCTGAAACCTGAGTATGGCCTTTGGACCTATGGGACAAACGGGCAACACAGAGGACAGCTTTTTCTGTTACTGGATCATGTTAACGTTGTCTTACATGTTGGTTAATTTTCTATGGTTATATTATGCTAATTATCTGCAGGGAAAACTGATCAGAAACTGTGATCTGGTATGGGAAACATATAATCTTTTAATTACTGAGCCGTGTACAGGGTTGCCAGATTTATTTAAATCGTGTAAGATTAACTGTGATCAGTCCAGATAGCAACTCTGTCGTAATGTAATCGATAATTGTAGACTCTTTTGTTTCTCATTCTCTAAATTAAACTACCGGTACACAAAATGTGTAAAGAAAAACACATTTATATATACAGCTCTAGATAAAAAAGAGCGCGTGGGAAACTTGCTAAAACTTACGATTTGTAGGTGTGGGTACTGTTTAAGTGGAACGGAACATTTTTTAAAAATTATTATATAAACAACTGACAATATTTCAAATAAAGATATTTATTTTCAGCAATGGCAGGAACATTTATTTGCTGTCTATGACAGATGGTCAGAATAACAAAGAATGTTTTTTAATTAAATTTAATTCAATTCAATTTTATTTGTATAGCGCTTTTTACAATAGACATTGTCACAAAACAGCTTTACATTGATATATAAAGAAGTGTAACAATTGAATTATATTTGTCCCCATTTGTCCCCAATGAGCAAGCCAATGGCAACAACAGTGGCAAGGAAAAACTCCCTGAGATTAAGGAAGAAACATTGAGAGGAACCAGACTCAGAAGGGAAACCCATCCATTCACTTTCAATAAAGCAATACTAATGTTTTAGCTTTAAAAAGTTCAGAAATTAACATTGTAATCACAGCTTTCATTTGTCTGTTCTTTTTCTTAATAAATAAGCTTTGATTCAGATGATCACCTAATCAGTAGCTCATTAAGTAGACTGAGGTAGTAGGGATATGTAGAAATAGAATAAAATGGAGATATACATCTAGATGTTTTGATTTTAAGAAAATTTGGAGCGGGCTGTTATTTTTCCAGAGCTGTAACTTACAGTATTTTAGCAACTTTTAAGGAATATATTGACAACATCTTGGAAAAACTTAATACAGAATTGGTCAAGTCTGTTGGGTTTGGAGGCCTTTTCAAATGATCAATGTTTTTGCACAGTTATTTGTAAAATCTCTGAAAAAAAATGCAATGAAAAATCAATGTAGCATACGTTTTTCAAATACAGTATCAATGACATCACAGTAATAATGGTATGTAGTTATTATGTATCACAAGACAAAACAGGGGAGTTACATTAAAATATAGGGATGACCATACCTGAAAAGAGAAAAACGATTGCAAACAAAAGTAATGCAGGCGACTGTAATTGAGAGCCTGATGAATCGGTTCTCGGGTGTCTCTGTGGGGTCACTGTAGCGCTGAGACCGAAGCGTAATTCGGGAAGTTAGGAACGAAAGTGAGCAGGACGTGAACATGCCAGCTATTCACGGCTTGACGAACGTGGTTGACATAAGCGGGAGGGGAGGGGTGACTGTATACTTGCACTTGCGTTCAGTTCATGTCGTTGCAGGTTAATTAAACACAGCTCATTAGGCTCCGTTTACCCGATGGATTGATGGGCCTCTGGCGGCTTGACCGCGGACTTTGGTTGCCCTTCCTAAAGGCCACGTTCACGCTGGTGCTCTATGATCTCTCCTGATGGTCATTCCAGGAGCACGGATGTGGTTTCAACAATTTACCCTTCACTTTCCATAAATTCACACAGCGCACATGTCGAGAGAAACTAGACCTAGAACTTGAGACACTTCCACTGAATCGGGCTTTGAAGATGAGACAGATTTTTTCGGTGTGCTGTAAGCCACCATAAGTTAACGCAAAGTCATGGAGAAATGTGCAATAAATGTGCATACAATTGTTTGATGCTAGCACTGAACGTGGTCCTGAGAGCAAACTGTGTGCATTTCATATGTTCTTATGGACACTACAAACTAGCTTAAAAAGTTCAGTTACACTGATTTTGAGGATGTTTTGTACCTGGATTTATAGCAGTATAAATAAGAGTGGGTAGTATGGTAAAATAATGATATCTTAATATTTAAGATACACTATATTTATCACGATGCAGGTGATCGCAGACAAAAATGCATCAATAGCAACAGATTCTTCAAAACTACTATTTAAATATTATAGAAAACTAAGTCAAGTAATTTATATTTAAAATGTGGTGCACTTAGTAAAAAAAAAAAGTAAACAGGACTAATTACACTCTTTATAATAATCCATGCTTATTTAAGGACTGACAATGTCGTCGACATGCTCAGAAAAGCATATTGATTATTACAATAACAAAATTTAGCACGATACAATAAAATTGTAAAAAAATGTTTTTTTCCCTTTTAACCTGTGGAATTTGTCTTCTTTTCTGTTGACAAAAACTAAAAGGCAGCCTATTTTAAACATATTGATCAGAATTTATTTGTTACAATTATAAATGTGGAGTGTGTCAAAGCATATTTAAGCATACATTAAATTGAATTAAATGAATGGATTCATTTTGTATTAACATAACAGTGGATGAAAGTTAGGAACTTTGTGTTTTGTTGTGAGTACAGAACAAACATTTTATGATTTTCGATTTTCCCAATGAAAATAATTCAACCTGCTCTGTCGCCAACGATGTTAAAATTAGATACTTTTTAAATGTTTTCTATTCTATTAACAAGTTGGCAGCTTGGAGGTAAGAGCCAGCTGCTTTATGCAGCAGTTTATGTGGATCAGAGTTCGAACCCTGAGCTTAGCTTGCAATGTGATGCAATGACAGAGTCCTGGGACGGACTGGGGTCCCATTCAAGGAGTACTTTTGTGAGCATTCATCAAATACTGGATCCTCTACAATCCTGAATAGAATAAGCAGGATCAACAGGCAGATAATTTACTGTGAGTTTATGAAAGAAGCAAGTTTTAACCAAGTCAAATTTTCTTGTACATGTATAACATTCTAGTGAAATATGACCTTTTTATTTAGCCTGCTGCCTTACATATCAACATACCACTTATTTCAGTCAGTCTATTCAAGACTGCATGTGTTATAATTAAATAAAGCCTTTAAAGAGCAAAAGCTTAAATTAGAGGTGGCACCTTATGGCTCATTTTATCCGTTTGATTCATGGCTGTCGGGTTTATGGGTAACATAACATAAAAGGAGTGATTGGTTCACTTTCTGATCCCATATCCAGTTCATATTATTCGGCATAAGACAAAATATGGCGTTCTGTATAATTATCCAGGAAATTAAACAAACTTCTTGGTTAGAGGCATCCAATTCAAATGCAAAAGTAATAAATTCAAAATCGAATTATCAAATTCAAAACTGATTCTATGTAGAATTATTAGTACAGTTCTATGGTTATAGACCATTAAGAAGCTCCAGTTACATTTATTCATTACATACAACTCATACTGGACAAAGTCTTTACATTACATTTACGGCATTTAGCAGATACTCTTATCCAGAGCGACTTACAATTCATACAGTCTTACAATTCAAGCAGTTGTGGGTTAAGGGCCTTGCTTAAGGGCCCAACTGTGGCAGCTTGGCAGAGGTGGGATTTAAACACTGGGTCTTCTGGTCCAGAGTCCAGTACCCTAACCACTAGGGTTTTTGTTTGTTTGTTACAAACCTTTTTATACAATACTGTGTAAAAGTCTACCCTGATGGGCACTGGTGTGTTTGTATTTGTACCCGTAGATTAATAAATATTTCATCACGTTAATTTTATGTCAAGTTTATTGCAACTTAATTAACTGCATGTTGTCATGCTTTTATTAAAAGAAATGGTTCTTTCAAAAGCACTGCATAGCCATACGAGTGGACAACATTTACTAAACTTGTGTATACATGGGACTGTGGTAGCCCAGTGGTTAAGGTACTGGACTCTTGGTCCACGGTTCAAATCCCACCTCTGCCAAGCTGTCACAGTTGGGTCCTTAAGCAGGGCCCTTAACCCATGATTGCTCGATTTGTAAGACTGTACGAGTTGTAAGTCGTCCTGGAGAAATGCGGTAAATGTTTATTTATAATAATTATATAATCACAACCACAAAACAACAGCAGGTACCGGTTCAAACTTTTAAGCATGTCGTCCAACCGCACACTGCATGGCGTGCAGGTTAATCAGGCAAATCTGCTGCCGTACAGTAACGAGCAAAGCAGGCTGTGTCTGGAATCGTTCACGTATTGAATAGTGATTTGTGGGCCATTTATTACACAGTCTATAACTACAGGTGCCTATGGGTCAAATAACGGAAATGCGATTAAGCCGCTAACGCGTTAGTAACCTCTTGATCTGACAGGCCTAATTTTCATCCTTCATATGGTACAATTGGATATGGTATTAAGTAACAAAACAAAATCAAGTCCAGTCCGCTTGTTTACAGCTGTTGTTGTTCATGAAAGCTGACAAGCTCATTTAGGTTTGCATGAAAGTTTTAGCATGGTGCTCAAGCTCAGCGTGCTTACAGTTTTTCCCTTTGGTTCATATGGCAGTCAGGTCTACAGGCCAACATAAAAGAACTTATAGTTCATTTAATGGCCCAGTATCATCTGGTTTATTTTCCTTTAAAAACAAGAGAAGGCCAGAAAGAGTATGGAAGACATATAAAACGTTCTGCCTGAGGCATTTGGGCGTAGCTTCAACAGTATAAAGAGCGCTTTATAGAATAGTTATTGGTAGCTATATAGTTATAGACCACTAACGAGCTCCGTTACGGACTACAAACTGCTATTTTATTCATTTATGAGACCGAGGTCCCGTACTGGCCTGCTGTCTCATCCCTCTGAAAGCGATTTTGCACACAGTTTGGCTGAACTAAGCCGACTTGTTCTCGAGACATCTGAAATACCTGTCAGTTTCCATGCTAAGCCCTGGGCTTCCTATTCTAAATGGGAGTCTGGCAGATCAGGGATTTGGCCCTGCTGTGCCAATTTATCATAACTCGTCATGGACAGCGTTCAGCCCTGATCTGATCTGAGCTCCCAGCTCCCAGCACGGTGCAGGAGCAGGGCAGGATTCCAGCACTGAGCTGGCAGTTTGAAATCTGATGATGAATTGGGAAAACATGCAGTTGGTCCGTGTTATTAATGAATCGCTGGGCGTTTATGTTTTCCTTTTTCAAAGAAAAACACAAGCACAAAGAATTAGACGGACCAATTTGCCATGTTAAGCTCACATCAATCTAGGTTAAATAAACCACATTTTAAAGCACATATGCACCGTGGTGGAGAAGAACGAGGATCAGACTGTAAACATGGACATACATGCATCTGGCCACTTTATTAGGTACACCCTGCTAGTACCGAAATGGGCTTTTGCCTTCAAAACTGCTTTAATTCTTCATGGTATAGATTCAACAAAGTTCTGTAAACATTCTTCAGAGATTTTGGCCCATTGTGACATGATAGCATCGCACAGTTGCAGCAGATTTGTCAGCTGCACATACATGATGTAAATCTCACTTTCCATAACATCCCAAATGTGCTCTTTTGGATTGAGATTTGGTGACTGTGGAAAACGTTTAAGTACAGTAAACGCATTATCATGTTCAATGAACCAGTTTGAGATGATTTGAGCTTTGTGACAAGACGTGTTATCCTGCTGGAGTGGCAATCAGAAGATGTTACATTGTGTCAGGGAAGCACATGGTCAGCAGAAATACTCAGGTAGAGTTTGCCATTTAAACAACGCTCTGTTGGTAAGGAGGCCCAAAGCGTTCCGAGAAAATATCCCTCATACCATTACACCACCACCAGAATCCTGAACCGATACAAGGCAGGATGGAGCCATGTTGTCACCAAACGGTTTACACCAAATTCTGACCCCTTAATTTCACAACAAACCAGGCAATGTTTTGCCAATCTTCTATTGTACAATTCCGGTGAGCCTGTGTGAATTATAGCTTCAGCTGCCTGTTTTTAGCTGACAAGAGTGACCCCCTGTGTAGTTTTCTGCTCCTGTGGCCCATCTGCTTCAAGATTCAACCTGTTGTGCATTCAGAGATGCTCTTCTGCATACTTCAGCTCTAAGAAGTGGTTATTTGAGCTCCTGCTGCATTTCCAACAGCATTTCAAACTAGTCTGGCCATTCTCCTCTGACATCAACAAAGGCATTTTCACCCAGAGAACAGCCCACACTTGATGTAATAGGGATATAAAAATCTCTTTTTAGGGCCATTGTCTGTAAACCCTACAGATGTAAAAACAACCGTACCACGTTTAAAGTCATTTAAATCACCTTTCTTACTCATCTTGACCATATTTGCATGCCTAAATGCATTCAGTTGCTGCCATCAGAATGTCTGATTAGATATTTGTGTTAGCAGTTGATCAAATGTACCTAATAAATTGGCCCTGGAGTAATAATAGTGTAAACCCATGCACCAATTGACTGTACAAAGTCATAAAACTGCAGCCAGCACACATTGCAGTCCCTATATAGAACTGTACATAAAAAAGTGATCACCTTCTATAATTAAGCCGCCAACAGCTCAGGTACGGTGCATAGCACGTCCATAAGCACGGGGCAGAAACAGAGACGAGCACTTTACACATCAGGTGTGCTTTGTTTTAGATGTTTTATATTTTGTTTTATAATTTAATTAACTTTTACTAATAATTTGTTATTTATTTATTGACCTGGTTTTGCTGTAATTTAATATTCTTTTGGTGTTTATTTAGTTAACATCTAGGCCACCCATGGAGGATGGGAAAACTCCCAAGGAGTTTTTCCTTGCCACTGTCGTCCTAGGCTTGCTCAACTTGGGATTAGCCTTTTTAGGACAGTGTAATATTGTGAAGCTGCTTTGAGACAATGCTACGTCGTAAAAGGCGCTATATAAATAAATAAACTTGAACTTGAACTAGATGGAGCACCATTACACACAAAACTGGTTACATGTGCAACATTTATATTAATAAATTAGCCTCCAAATTTAATCAGCTTAAATGAGCTATCTATAAATTATTCTAAATTTCATCATATTGTATATACATTTATCATGAAATATATGTCATCTAAGTTATTAGGTATCTACCAGACGATGATTAAAGTGGCTGGCTATAACTTCCCTTCAAAAGCATTGTCAACGTCATTGTTAGTCTATTACAAGTGAAGTTCCTAATTTCCCATCATAAATCAGTAAGCTATGAGAATTTGGAAATGCCTACAAAAAAACACAATGTTTCTTACATTTTCTGGCTTTTATTTCATTCCAGACAATATAAACTGGAGAAATGTTATGTTTTGTCTGGTCAAATTCAATTCGTTTGTTAGTAAACATCAATTCCAGCTTCCTTAATAAATTTGGGACAGTAAAGCACTTAAAAGCACTGTTAAAAAAATGCATGGACGTCCCTGGAAAAGATGATCTATTGAAGATGCCGTATGTTGTTATAAAATCTCAGTGTACTTTTGTACATTAATGCTCCCATCACAGAAGTGTAAATCAACTATTTTAAGGGCACGGACACAACCCCATACCATAATAGGCCCTGGCTTTTAGACTTGCTAACATTCTAAATGTCATTTTACAAATGTATTTTATTTTTTCCAAAAATGATCTTGAGTACTGATGTATCTGACTACAATCCACTATATACAATAGCTGGAAGGGGAGGAACCAGAAGTTAACACAGCCAAGAGGCAAGAGTCAAACTGAGCCATGTGTCATGGTTTAAATCTAAAGAAAAAGCTTGCGTAAATGAGAATGTTTTTAGAATAGACTTAAAATAGATTTTTGTGGAACCCCTTTAACCAATGTGACCGGATCTGACTAAATAGGGCCAAATTGAACAAACTGTGTGCGCTTTGTTAAGCAGCTGTTTATCCAAATGACCATGGTTGTACTAAAGCCAAGTTTTTGTAGGATATTAATTAGGCAAGAGGCAAGAGTGGTCTACACTATCAAACGCAGTAGTTAAATCAAGAAATAAAGCTAAACAAACGTTTTCTTTCAAGTGCTAATTTAACATTGTCTATTACTTTATTTTTTTGTTGTGATTGTACCATGTCCCACCCTTAAACCAGATTGAAATTTGTTAGAAATATTGTTGGTTTTAAGTAACTGTTTAAACCAGACAGACACCAATGATTCATTTGGTCCTTTAGCCTTTAGCTGGAAATGAAATATTAGAAGTGGGCTGTGGTAGCCTAGTAGTTAAGTTACTGGCCTCTGGACCAGAAGGTCCAGGGTTCAAATCCCATCTCTGCCAAGCAGCTGGGCCCTTGAGCAAGGCCCTTAACCCACAATAGCTTGGATTGTAAGACTGTATTAATTGTAAGTCACTCTGGATAAGAGTGTCTGCTAAATGCCTTAAATGTAAATGGAAATAATTAGCTAGTTATTCATATTGGTGGGATCACCTGATTTGAGTAGAGGACTGACAAAGGCCTGTTTCCCCAGAGCAGGAAATTCATTTGAAGCAACTGACAAATAAAATATATTGGTGACTGGTTGAGCAATAATCTGTGCAGCTAATTTAAGAAAATTCTTCTTAGGATTTAATGTTTGCAAAGCATGCAACATGTCCAACAATGGTAAAGAAGAAAAGTTAATATTAAGATTTGGGTTAGGTTAAGATAAACTGACTTAATTCACTGTTAAACTAGTCAAGTCAAGTGATGCTATATAAGTTACTTGTCTTGACAAAAAGAACGTGAAGAAAGTGAACGTCCTTCTTGAAAAGAACATTGAATAAATTTGACAAATCCTTATGATCAGTATAAAAGAGTCATTATGCTTCAATTCTGAGGGCTACTGGAAGTTGGATTATTTTGGAGCTTTTTAATTTTCGAACGAGCATTAAAATTGTCTGTGGTAAGGTTTAAATAATAGCTGGATTTAGATTTTCTAATAAGTGAAGTGCTTTTATTTCTAAGTTCACGAACGAGCTGCCAATCGTCTTCAGATGTGTTTTTCTGGCAACTGACCATTGTTTATGTTCATGTAACAAATTAGCTAACTGTTTTGTAAATCATGGATTGTCCATATTTTTTATTCTTTGCTTTTTGAATGGAGCGTTTGTTTAGAATTGAAATTAAATTATCGTTAAAAAAGGCAAAAGCATCATCAACCGAACGTATTACATTTATTTGTTGCCTGTTCACCATAGCTATATCATGAAGAAAGGCTTGCTCAGCTTACTGTTTAAAATAACGTTTTTTGACAAATCGGTTGTTTGACCTATCACTAATATCATTTGGAAATACTCCTATAGATGTATACTTGTGTGGAGGATTTGTAAAAATAATGTCAATGAGTGCATCAATACTGGGTTTAACTGAATTAATTCTGGTTGGACAATCAATAATTTGGTGAGGTTCAGTGGGTCACATGAATGCCTAAATATAGAACTTCACTATAATATAAAATAAAAAACTTCAAATCATCCTTAACTTAACTAATGCGAAATATATTCGCATAAAAGGGCAGACAGATTACAGATGGAGTCAGGAGATGCTGAGGGAGGCCTGTAACAACCAATTATTGTAATGGGAGAGTTGGCCAGAGGATTTAACCAGGATTTAGAAACAGTCACTATATCAGGTTTAGCATATATGATCCATGTTTTGAAAAGATACAATTTTGAAACAAAGCTACACACATTAAAATGCAAAAGAACATGTCTATGGCTATTTTTTTTAGGTGCTGGTAGATGACATAGGCTATTCAGCATAAAAGGCTCTGGGCCAAGATTACCTGACAACAACAAGAGCAGCAGAATAAATAACCTACAAATACTTTTATTGATCTTGGATTTCAAATCAGAGAGATGCATCCCATAATAGTGTGCTGTACTGATAGTGTCCAGGATTAAAAATGTGTAAGATTAAAAGTTTTTTTTTATAGAAAGCATGTACATTAGCTTAATGAAACTGCAATACTGCTATAAAAACAATAATTGAAATAATAATTGAACATTTTGATTAAGTCACAAAGAGACAATAAAGACAAAGAATGAGCACTTCACACAAGGACAGTTTGCTATCTCAGAACTGTGATCAGGTGCAAGAAACTTTGGATATAAGATTAACAATTGTCCCCTGGATATCAAACCAAAAAGTAGAGCCAGCTTAGCTGGAAAAGCAAAATTATCTGAGCAGACTTAGCTGAGGGAACCAGTTAAACTGAGCACACTAACTGGAGAAGCCTTCTTAATGCCCAAGCTTAGCTGGATAAGCAGGATTAGCAGAACAGGCTTAGCTGGATTTTCCAATAGATACAAAATAAAAGTACACTGAAAACTAAAGCAAATTTTGGATTTGTACACAATTACTTAGACAATTACAATAAAAACATTACATACAACATAACTTGTAAAGCAACTAAAGCACTGGGTGCATTAATTCAATTTTTTATTTCAATTAAATTTTATTTATATAGTGCTTTTTACAATGGTGCATTGTCTCAAAGCAGCTTTACCATATTATATTATCTTAAAAGGCCAATCCCAAGCTGAGCAAGCCAAGGGTGACAGTGGCAAGGAAAAACTCCCTGAAAGTAGTAGGTAGAAACCTTGGGAGGATATAGACTGAACAGGGGACCCATCCTCCATGGGTGGCCTAGATGTTAATTAAATAAATGATAAAAGTGTATTGAACTATAGCAAGTTTAGGTAAATAACTTAAATCAATAACAAATTAATAATAAAATTTGAATTAGTAATAAAATAAATTAACTAAATTATAAAGCAAATAGATTATAAAATGAGTCCTCAGAGAGGTCCTTGGAGGCACATCGTCTCCTAATGTCCAAGCGATGGAGAGAGTTACTGCACTCTGGTGGGACTGGTTTCTGTCGATGGAGACAGAATGAATCTCTTCCTAATGAAACTTAATTATTTTAATTAACATCTAGGCAACCCAAGGAGGATGGGTCCCTTTTTCCTTGCCACACAGTAGGCTCACCTTGGACTCACCCTTTTACGATAGTATAATATTATAATGCTCCTTTGAGACAATTACTTTTGACTGTATATTTGTACTTTGAAGTGAATAAACCATAATACACGGTACATTCGTTTGTGTTATTCACTGTATTATACACGTACAAAAGTTTTATATATTTTATATATTTTAGCCTTTTATATTATGCAGCTACATATACAATAATATAACACAATTATCTTCAAGGGGCTAAGGGTGTATTACAGTTTCATCCATAAAACATTTGACACGATTAAAGGAAGGAACATTTGGCCTACAGAAATGTGTTCCCCCTGGTAGATTAAAGATAGAGTGTGTAAAGAATTATCAAACAATCGGTTTAGACAGTGAACAAAAATGTTCCCCTCTTATATCAAAGCTTGAGTGCAGTAAAAAGACGAGGCTGAAGTTGGCTACTTATTCATCATATTGAATAAGTCTGTATTTTATGTGCAGATGCATTTTTTTACAGTCATAAGGACGCTGGTATTATGTTACATTTTTTAGTGAGTTTAATCATGTTAGATAGTAGATATATACTAAATAAATATCTCATTTTTATGTCATATTTACTCTTTATTTGCTCTTATGAACTATGTACATTGCTCTTGATTAACTTTAAATGTGCTCGTCGAATTAAATTAATTATTAATTTCTAATTAAAATTAATATTATTAATAATAATAATAATAATAATAATAATAATAATAATAACAATAATAATAATAATAAAGAACCTGTTTTATTCTGGCCCAAAGTTATTTAGCATTTTAAAAATAACCGGCAACATGGAATAATTTCATAGTGCATTTGAAACCTCTGGATACAATGATCTTCAAGGGGCTAACGTGGTCTTGAATTTGGAAGGAGCGTTTGGACTACAGAAATATGTTCCCCTGATATATTAAAGCTAGAGTGCAGTAAAGTGTGTAAAACATTATCAAAATTATTGGTATATCCTAACAAACGGTTTAGACAAGAAGGCATGTTCCCCCTCCTTTATCAAAGTCAGAGTGCAGTAAGAAGAGTAAAAACAAATTTCCAAATTATTCATCACTCTATTATCAGTTTAGATAAAATGTTACAAGAAGGAACACATTTCTGTAACCTCCAGTTAAAATCCCTTATAATAGAGTGATAAATAATTTGGATTATATTTTTTTACACTTTTTACTGTACGTTAACTTTGATAAAGGAGGGGGAACATTTTTGGATTTCTCTATAAACTGTTTGTTAGGATATACCAATAATTTTGATAATGTTTTACACACTTTACTGCACTCTAGCTTTAATATATCAGGGGGAACATATTTCTGTAGTCCAAACACTCCTTCCTTTAATAGTGTTAAATGTTTTATAAATATATTGCAAGATGTAATGATTTCGCACATGCGCGTTAGTGGGGGAACAGGAGGAATTAAATTGGCCGTAACAACGCCTTTAAGTGTGCACTCGGTTTATAGCTCTAAGAAGTGTGTAGCTTTTAAGTGTTTTAATTCTTAGCCATTATAATTTTACATCTACGACAACCTACGTCGAGAAATCTACTGTACTATCGGCTGAAACATTCATCTTTTATTGGCAACTCACAACCCCACCCAAAGCTAAGCCATTTAATTGATTAATTATACTGCTCACATTTTTTTTTGGAAAAAATAAATATGAAGAGGATCCTACAAGAACTGCTGGACGATCGTGTCCATGCCCATCACTGTCTGTGTGTTTTTTGTCAGTCTTGAGTGGCCATACACCCTACTGAACAGTCAATGTGTATCACTCTCATCCAGTTTTACAGACTTCTGTTCACCCCCATAAACATATCACTTGCTACTCACAATATCATGATAATTGAGTTTGCATCTAATTTGCATAATCAAACTTTTTTTTTTGACTTTTCATTCGTTCTTCTGATAATCTTGTTTAATTAAATAATACCAAATGCATTTTTATAATAACTTCATATTCTTTATGAAATATCCCCCAATTTTTGTAAGCAGTGTATAATAACATTGGTTCTGCTGCGCTTGTTCCCTGTACCGACCATAACATGTTTAGCTACTCTTGCATTATTGCCCTTGGTCTTGTGGCAGGGTTAGTTAGGGGTTGACTATACAGAACAGGAGTCAGGTAGCACAAAATAGTCCTAAACCAACGGTCCTAAACATAAATAAACTAAAAAGTCTGTTTTAATAAACTAATTTAGGATAAACACTCGTGTGTGTCAGAAGAAGTAATACAGAGAGGACAGGAGACGGAGATGCAGAACAATGGTTGTTTATTTTTCAGTGTTTGGCACAAGCAATGAGTCAAGTGTGATGGAGGCGAGAGGCAGGAGGAGCAAGGGGGCAATGCTGCTGCAGTGCAGGGTTCGAGACCGGGAACCAGGGTCGAGCTGGAGCCCTGGAGGGGAGACAGGGAGCAGAGC
>JAVSBV010121559.1:0-19060 GCA_033117975.1 Parotocinclus spilosoma | reverse complement strand
ACCGTCTGCTTATTCTAAGCTAAGTTTTGCAGTGACTTCACGGAAACTAAGCTCAAAACTGCCTAGAATAAGGGGATCTGGCAACCATGTTGATGCCTGGTACAGAAACTTGGCTTAGAATAAGCAGACGGTTGCCAGGTCTCCTTATCACATGCAACTTTGAGCTTATTTTTTCCCGAGACGTCACTATAAAACATGGTTTAGTATAAGCAAATGGTTGCCAGTTCCCCTTATTCTAAGCAACTTTAAGCTTATTCTTAACATAACGTCACATCAAAACATGGCACAGAATAAGCAAATGGTTGCCAGGTCCCCATTCTAGGCAACTTGGAGCTTATTTTTTCCAGGACGTCACTCAAACATTGGTACTGCTGGGTTGCTGGTTTTTGGGGCTTGTTTCTGAATCCTATTTGCTTATTTGGACTCCAATATTCATGCCAATTCGTTTTGTTTAACCTCTGAAGTGAAAAGGTAACATTTAGATTAGTCATCATTTCAGGCTTTTCTCACTTTTTTTGGGTTTGTTTCTACAGACCTGATTGCTTGTTTCTCTCACTGCATCTGGCAACCCTGGAACGAAGCACAGGACCCTCGAAACGGCTACCAAACAGTTTTTGGGGAGGATCTGAGGATTTGAACCTTCTTTCTCCACCTTTAGATTACCTACTGTGACCCTGCGACCCGTCCCAAACAGTCCGGACCTAACCCCCGCCCCACCCCTCCGGCCCCTCGAGTGATTCTTTGTACTGACCAGCGCTGAGAAAGCCCAGACGTTTTTGTTGTAGAGGAACTCCAGATTATTGCGTCTCAGATACGCCAAGCTCCCGAGCAGCGCCAGAAGCAAACCGAGCATGAGGGGCCCGGCGTAGTTCGGGGGCCGAATCACCCGGATCTGTTAAAACACAAACAAACATGATCTAGAACGTCACCAGGTTCTCAGGGAGCCACCGGTCACGGGTGAACGTCGGCCCGGTACTGGTCCGGACATTTTCTCACAAAGGCTGTGCTGGAAAAAAAAAAAGTCTAAAAAAAGAATCATATAATACAATAAAATACTAATAAGGGAATAACAATAATAAATAAGAAATGTGGGTTAAATAGTAATAATATAAATCTCAGCATTTTATTTCCACCACATAATTTTTTGCTGTTCTTAACCTTTTATTTTTTGAAGCCTAATCCTTAATTATATTTCGTTTCCACAATATAAAAACCTTGAGGTGTTAGGCAGAACCTAAAGGTTTTCGGGTTCCACTTACGTGTACGTCGGTTCTGTCGGCCACCCAGCGGGCCAGCTGCTCGGCGGCGAATCCTCGAACCTGCAGCTCGTACGTGTCGGCACGCTTGGGCTTCCCTTTGGCCGGGAAGTTGATGAAGGTGGGAGCGGAGTTCATGTTCAGCTGCGCAAAAAGATTCGGTTATTCTGAGACGGCATTCGCCTTCCTGTCACGCGTTACGGGCCACTTACAAACGCCAATTGACCACATATGAATGCACATGCGGATGCACTACGGTTGCCAGGTCGTCTTGTTCTAAGCAACCTTGAGCTATTTTGTTATAGTCAGCTACAAAGAAGGCTTAGAAAGAGCAGACGGTTGCCAAGTATTCATATTCTAAGAATCGGAGCTTAATTTGTTATGAACTCACAAACAAGGCTTAGAATAAGCAACTGGTTGCCAGGTATAATCAGGTATTTTCCAAGCCACTTTGAGCTTATATTTACATAAAGTCATTTACAAAGATGCCTTAGAATAAGCACCTGGTTGCCAGGTATTCTTATATTGCTGTAAAGTCAATTACAGATATGACTTACAATAAGCAGCTGGTTGCCAAGTATTCGTATTCCAAACAAACTGAGCTTTTTTTCTATAAAGGCACCCACATATGGCTTAGAAAAAGCAGACAGTTGCCAGGTATTCTTATTCTAAAACACTGAGTTGATTTTGTTTTAAAGTCACAAACATGGCGTAGAACAAGCAACAGGTTGCCAGGTCTTTTTATTCTAAGCAACTTAGCTTTTTTTCTATAAAGTCACTTACAAATATGGCTCAGAAAGAGCAGATAGTTGCCAGGTCTTCTTATTCTAAGCCACTTTGAAATTAATTTGTTATAAAGTCACAAACATGGCTTAGAATAAGCAACTGGTTGCCAGGTATTCTTTTTCTAAGACACTGAGCTTATATTTCAGTAAAGTCACTGACAGATAGGCCTTAGATTTAAAAATGGTTGCCAGGTATTCATATTCTAAACACTGACAAGCTTATATTTCTATAGTCACTTACAAATATGCCTTAGATTAAAGAAATTGTTGCCAGGTATTCTATTTCTAAACAACTCTGAGCTTATATTTATATAAGGTCATTAACAAATATGCCTTAGAATAAGCACATCCGGGTCCTCGCCCACATTCAAAAGAATTCTCCTGTTTTGGATTTATTTTTAAGCCAATTTGTTTATTGCAGGCTTGTTTCCATAAACCTGGTTGCATGTTTCCGTCACTTGATCTGGCAACCCAGTAATTAAATGCAATTAGTGGAAGTAGTTTAACTGGGAAGTGCTGAGAGTCAGATGTTATGCAAGAGCTAAAAAAAAAAATAAAAAAAATAAATAAATCACGCAAAGGAAGGAAGAAAGAAAGCAGAAAGGGGGGGCGCTGTCACATAAAAGACACTCACGCCCTCAGACCGCTAAAGGCCGATAAAAGCGATGGGTGTGAAATGGTCACCATTTGGAACACGTCGGAGCCTTCGTCAAAATCCACCACGGCAAAGAAGATCCTGTTGGTGAAGGCGTTGGAGTAGCGCCAGGAGTTGGCCAGGATTTGGTACTCCTCGTCCGCCTGCCTAACGACACAGAACAGCAACGTCAGCGGGCGTGCACGTAGACGTACGCCGTGGGGGGGGGGGGGGGGGGCGAGGGCGTGCACTGCCCCTTACCTGCACACCGCACACTGCCTCTGAGGCTGCAGAGCCGTGAACATGATGATGACCGAGTAGTTGCGAGGCGGGGCTCGGACGAACCGCCTGAACTTCTCACCGTTCAGCCGAATGACGGCCCTCTTACCGGCCCAGTCCATCATCTGGCCCACTTTTTCAGAGAGCAGCGTCTGGGGAGATAAAAATGCACATCCGGGTCTCGTTAGCGGGGGTGCTGTGAGAAGAGACGTCTCACCTCGTTTGGGCCGGGGGCACCCACTGTCCAGGGACACCCAGAAAGTCCCAAAGTTAGAGGTGTCTGTGGTCACTAGAACCACGGTACTGGGTCTAATTAGTGCGATTTGCCTAGGGATTGTGGGTAATGTAGTACTGTAATGCTTATCCCAATTTCTTTATCTGATCCTAAACGAGTGTGCTTTGAACTTCCTGATTCGCTGCATTAAATCGTATAAAACGGGAGTCCCTGCACCCTATGTACCACACTTTTGTAGGAAGCAGCGTGTTTTTTTGTTGTTTTTGAGTTTTTAACCCTGGCTGTGTTACAGTTTCTGCCATTATTCGTTAAAAATCAGACTTTCTGCGTTAAATTCGCTCATTTGCGTGTTGATTTGCCGATTTGCAAGGGCCGCGCCCAAATACCTTACGCTTTACTTTGAGTGCACTACGTAGACAGTAAAGGAGGCCGCTCTTAAACGTACCGTAGTGCACTCGCGAAGGGCGCACGGATGCATTTGAGACGTCACCCGGTCGACACCAGCTCTTCAGACAGCCCTTCGCGATCGATTAAAAGCTCTTAAGCGCTAACACACGCCACGAGTTTGAATAAATTCGATGTTTTATCGAGCGTTTTGTGAACGCGGTATGGGAGAGAGTCTAATCTGTGCTCGCATGGGGCTTAATTCGCCTCAGATTAGCTAGCGAAGCTAACGCTGCTCATAAGCGATCCTGCAAATGCAAAATTAAAGCCCTTACGTCAGTGCACGAAACTACAAACACGTTTCACTCACCTCCTTCTTCTTCTGGCCATGTCCAGGAGATCCGTAAATAAAGAAGAAAAAAGACAAGGTTAGTAAAAGTTTAGGAAACATTTCTGAAACGCAACGGCGGGTCCCGATCGCCTCCTGGAACTTTCCTATTGGGCAGAGTGTACACATGAAAGAAAAAAAAAAAAACCGCCCTAGACTTCAAAATAAAAGCCTTAGGCTTGAAATACTACGACCTTGCTCATTATCTTCTTATTTTATTATTGGTACCGCTCTTACTGAATATATATTATAAAATAATATTCATTTAAAATCTTATTTTAGTAGATTTTACATGTCAATAACAACAGGACTAACACGAGTCGTTGTTATTATTATTATTATTATTATAATATACAGTATATGTGTAATCTGGTCTTATGGTCGCTGTTATTATAGGGCACAAAATAATGATTAAACTGGCCACACAGTGTTTAGTGCTTGTGCCTCACGGCTCCAGACACCCAATCTCGACTCTTAGCCCCAACTGCTTTAGTGTTGGGGAATTTATCGGTTGTTTAGACAAAATACGAAAATCTTGTTTCATAAAAAAACACAATTAATCAGAGCCAAATCTTTATACCATTTTTACAGGTAGAAATTGTCCAGGTGTCCCATCTGCTATCAATCGCAAGTAGGCCCGGAGCCTACCCTTATTGCAATTCACCTTCGTACACGAAAAAAATTAAGGTATACATCTGTGTTAAAGCAAAAGTCCAATTAAAGTCCAATTAAAGATGTCATGTGTTTAGTACTTTTTTTAAATCATCAAAATAGTTCCCAAATGTCATCGCACCCGTATGTCCTTGTGTCCTGTGCCAGATTGGTGCCCTGTCTGGGGTCTTACGTAGTGCCATGTGCTGCCAGTTTGGCTTCCTACATCCCTAAACTGCTTTAGCGGATAATAAAATGTTTTACATCACATATAACTTGACAAGTTTAACGTCCTGGCTGTCTCAACATAATCAGGGTCTGATTCTGAGTCTAATCTGATGCTATATTTGTTCAATCCCATTAATTGTGTTTTTACTTTTGGAACATACTGTAACAGCAGAAGCACCAAATAAGCCCAAAGCATTTTTGGGAGGTTTGCATACACTATAAAATCTCAAAACTAAAGAATATTCTAATGTCAGAAAATGTTTTGACTCTTATCAAAACGTGCTATGCTTAGCTAACGCTAATAATGTAATTCGTACGTTTTTTTGCTCATTTAGTTGTATGTATCACGTGTCTGTCCCTTTCCCCCTCAATAAAAGATATATTGATTTAAAAACCGAGTTTGAAAGGCATTTTAGAGAAATGCGCTTACTTTTTTATTTGTTTTACGTACATTTAGCGGCATGCGCTTTTACTTGAATGACATGCTTAAATTTTATATTTTGCGTACGCACTTTGCATCAGCTTAGTAGTATTGTTACTTAGGTAAAGAATTTGGGTACGTATTTAAATTAAAACCTTTGTTTAATGATTAAATTAATAATAACAAAAAAAAGAGTTAATAGCATTACGGTCCTCAAAATGGGCGTAAAGTATTAAAGTACCCGGATGTTCCAGGCCGCTGTGTGGAGGCGGGCTGTGCCGCAATACGGGTAGGAAAAGTATTAGCGCTGAGCCGGAGCTTGAGCTGAACATACGGGCGGCAGAGCGGTTGTGTGGTGGGGAAGATGGCGGCGCTGATTCTCCCTACTGACTGGATCAAAAATTGGGAAAAATCCGGGAAAAATGAGTTGTAAGTATGTGCCGGGTGGGGGTCCAGGGGCGCCCGAGCGGCGTTTAAACCCCTCGGTTTCGTTCGCTAACTGCTAGCTCGATGAATTACGCGCTGTTTACTTTCTTCATTGTCGCTCTGGCCAGTTTCGCGCTGGTCTGTTAGCTTAGCGTAGGCTAGCTTAGCATAGGCTTCGTTGTTGCAATGCAGGCGGCTAGCATGCCCACAAAGCAGACAATCGGGGCCGTGATATCCAAACTTTGGCTCGGTATTAACTGGAATGTGAGATAAGTGTTATTTTTTATTTATGTTGATATATTTACGGTCGTTATGAGCTCCGCACAGCGGTGGCTTTTTAGCCCCCGATCTTGTAGCTGCTCTGAAAATGTTGTGTAACCAAAATGTTCCAAGTGCACAGCTCGAGCTCGAAGTTTCATAGCACGACCCGGTTTTGGTAATCGAACCGAACCCTGGTGTCCTCGAAACGCAGCTAAAGTTTTAGCACCCTGACCCAGTTGCGTTCTGTTGATCCCAGTCCAGATTGAAATGGGAAATCCCTGTCCAGTTCTCTTTAGTAACCCAAAGTTTGTGCACCAGTTTGTTATTTAAATAAAATCAGCACCGTGTTTACAGCTTCCCCATTAACATTGCTTAACTTTGGGTCGTTTTATGGCATCATCAGTGACCGGGACCGCGTTGGCTCAGGGGTTAAGGTTAAAAATTGTGGACCAGAAGGTCAAGGGTTCAAATCCCACCTTGGACCTTGAGCCAGATCCATGATCTTAACCCATGATTGCTTGGATTATGGGGTTATAAATTATAAATCGCTCACCTATAGGACTAAATGTCGAACCCTTGTGCTATTTGGCTTTCGGTTTGCTCTTTGTGGCGCTTCCGTTTGAGGTTTTACAGTTCACAGCAGCAGTTTGTCGTGTAAACCAGTTCCTTGCCACCAGGACATTTCGCTTGCCGCCTAAACTGGTCTGCTAGAGGCGTAACGTCTTATTTAGGGAATATTGTGGGGTGGTGACGTCAAATAGGGACTGTTTGTTGGACCCGGACTTCAAAAGGAGCAGCCGAATTAAACCCATATTTAAATCAGGAACCTTCTGGTCCATAACGTAGTACCTAAATCCAGGAACCTTCTGGTCCATAAAGTAGTACCTAAACCCAGGAACCTTCTGGTCCTTAAACCAGTACCTAAACCCAGGAACCTTCTGGTCCATAAAGTAGTACCTAAACCCAGGAAACTTCTGGTCCATAAACCAATACCTAAACCCAGGAAACTTCTGGTCCATAAAGCAGTACCTAAACCCAGGAACCTTCTGGTCCATAAAGTAGTACCTAAACCCTGGAACCTTCTGTTTGGTAAACCCATGTTTAAATCAGGAACCTTCTGGTCCATAAGGCAGTACCCAAACCCAAGAACCTTCTGGTCCATAAAGCAGTACCTAAACCCAGGAACCTTCTGGTCCATAAAGCAGTACCTAAACCCAGGAACCTTCTTGTCCATAAAGTAGTACCTAAACCCAGGAACCTTCTTGTCCATAAAGTAGTACCTAAACCCTGGAACCTTCTTGTCCATAAAGTAGTACCTAAACCCAGGAACCTTCTTGTCCATAAATCAGTACCTAAACTCTGACTTTATTAAGGTCGCTCTTTTAATTTAAAACAGTCTTGTAAATTGCGAGTGTTTCTTGTTTTTAATTGTTTGTCGTCTCTTGTAGCCTGCAGCTGTGTCAGGATTTGGCGAGCAAAGCCAGCGCCGAAGATTACGTCAAAGGTGAGCGAGAAATCAGTGTTTGTTTTTCAGTTCGGTTTTTGCTGCCGTTCCGGGACGTCCCAAGTCATCAGTCTTATAAATATATTATTAACGACCTGCCAACGGGCCTACAGAAATAGTTTAAACAAGAACTTCTTACGTATTTCATTTTTCAACTGAGAACTAAAATAAAATCAGATAAACCGACTCCAGATAAACAGTTAAAGATTTAATGTTCAGCCCAAATATTCTGGCCTAGAAGTTGTGATGCTTTATTCTTTTGATCTCCTGTTGCTTCTAAAATGACGTTTTGGTCCATAAAGCAGTACCTAAACCAGGAACCTTCTGGTCCATAAATCAGTACCTAAACCAGGAACCTTCTGGTCCATAAATCAGTACCTAAACCAGGAACCTTCTGGGCCATAAATCAGTACCTAAGCCGGGAACCTTCTGGTCCATAAAGCAGTACCTAAACCCAGGAACCTTATGGTCCATAAATCAGTACCTAAACTCAGGAACCTTCTGGTCCATAAAGCAGTATCTAAACCCAGGAACCTTCTGGTCCATAAAGCAGTACCTAAACCCAGGAACCTTCTGGGCCATAAAGTAGTACCTAAGCCAGGAACGTTCTGGTCCATAAAGCAGTATCTAAACCCAGGAACCTTCTGGTCCATAAAGCAGTACCTAAACCAGGAACCTTCTGGGCCATAAAGCAGTACCTAAACCCAGGAACCTTCTGGTCCATAAAGTAGTACCTAAATCCAGGAACCTTCTGGTCCATAAAGTAGTACCTAAACCCAGGAACCTTCTGGGCCATAAATCAGTATCTAAACCCAGGAACCTTCTGGTCCATAAAGCAGTACCTAAACCAGGAACCTTCTGGTCCATAAAGCAGTACCTAAACTCAGGAACCTTCTGGTCCATAAAGCAGTACCTAAACCAGGAACCTTCTGGGCCATAAAGTAGTACCTAAACCCAGGAACCTTCTGGTCCATAAACCAGTATCTAAACCCAGGAACCTTCTGGTCCATAAACCAGTATCTAAACCCAGGAACCTTCTGGTCCATAAAGCAGTACTTAAACCCAGGAACCTTCTGGTCCATAAAGCAGTACTTAGACCCAGGAACCTTCTGGGCCATAAAGCAGTACATAAGCCAGGAACTTTCTGGTCCATAAAGCAGTACCTAATCCTGGAACCTTCTGGTTTCATAAATCAGTACCGTAACCTTTTAATGAGGGACACCGTAGTCTGTGTGTTCTTGACGTTGTCATGGTAACCCCCGGTTCGGTATTAAATATTACCGAATCACAGATGTGATATTGAGAGGAAGATCCGTGTCGCTCCATCACCAGCTTTTCTGAACGTGCTCTTTAATCCACAGATCTCCAGATGGCCCTGTATGAGCTGTGCTGGCACGTCGTCCACGGCGCTCTCAAGGTGGACGCGGCTGCCAGCCTTCTGGCTGACGTTATGGTGAGTTTCAGCGCCGGGTTTGGTGTTGGGTGAGACCCAGATCCGGACTGATAAAAGTGCTCAAAGTTCAGCTGAATTGTCTTGGTGCTCCTCCTCGTCCTCATCACGCCCTTCGCTTCTTTATCAGGAACTGAGGGAGGACATGCCTTCCATTTTAGCCGACGTCTTCTGTGTACTGGGTGAGTTTAGTTTTAAACGCTACGTCCATGATTTATAGCTTAATTAGAATTAAGAGGAAGCAGCAGCTCTAATCAGAGTCTTTGTTCTTCTTAGTTGGATCATGATCGCTAATCAGCGGGGTGCCACCTTAAATTAATTAAAATGTCCAGGATTTCTAAAGACCTGCAGTTTGGACTCACTTTAATAACGTAGTGACTAGCTGGGACCCACCTCAGATGGAATGTCTGAATAAACCAATAACAGCCCCCCCCCCTTCCCCGTTCTTAGGACCGGTACTGCCGACTCAACGTTCCTCATCCAGTATATGGGACTCGTCTGGATTTTATGCAGTAGATCATCTGGTTTATGGTCCAGTACCTTAACCCAGAACCTTCAGGTCCCAAAATCAATACCTTTACTCAGAACCTTCTGGTTCTTAAACCAGTACCTTAACCCAGAACCTTCTGCTCCCTAAACCAATACCATAATCCAGAACCTTCTGGTCTGTAGTCCAGTACCATAACCCAGAACCTTCTGGTCCCTAAACCAGTACCTTAACCCAGAACCGTCAGGTCCCAAAACCAGTACCTTTGCCCAAAACATGCTGGTCCCTAACCCAATACCTTAACCCAGAACCTTCTGGTCTGTAGTACAGGAACCTTAACCCAGTACCTTCTGCTCCCTAAACCAATACCGTAACCCAGTACCTTCTGGTCCCTAAATCAGTACTTTTACTCAGAACCTTCTGGTTCTTAAACCAGTACCTTAACCCAGAACCTTCTGGAACCTAAACCAGTACCATATCCCAGAACCTTTTGGTCTCTAAACCAATACCATAACCCAGAACCTTCTGGTCCCTAAACCAGTACCTTAACCCAGAACCTTCTGGTCCCTAAACCAATACCATAACCCAGAACCTTCTGCTCCCTAAACCAGTACCTTTACTCAGAACCTTCAGGTCCCTAAATCAGTACTTTTACTCAGAACCTTCTGGTTCTTAAACCAGTACCTTAACCCAGAACCTTCTGGTCCCTAAACCAGTACCTTAACCCAGTACCTTCTGCTCCGTAAACCAGTACTTTTACTCAGAACCTTCTTGTTCTTAAACCAGTACCTTAACACAGAACCTTCTGGTCTGTAGTCCAGTACCTTAACCAAGAACCTTTTGGTCTCTAGTCCAGGACTCTAAACCAGGACTTTCTGGTCCCTAAACCAGTACCCTAATCCAGAACCTTCTGGTATGTAGTCCAGTATGTTAACCCAGAACCTTTTGGTCCCTAGTCCAGTACCATAACACCTTCCAGGATCTTAAGTTTTATATAGGGCGGTACTCTAACCCAGACCCTGGTTCGGTGCTCGTTTTAATTCCAGCTCTAGAACCTCGCTCCCCTCCCTCAGATTTAATTGAGCCAGAAATGGCACGTTTTAGACGGGAAAGCGTCTGATCTATATCCGATCAATCGTCCCGTCGTCTGCTCCCGCTTTAACTCACTTAACCTTCCTGGGCTGAATTTGAGAAGTGCGACGTGCTGAATGTAAAGCAGTGTGCTGTGAACCCGACCTGAGCGGAGCACTCTAAACCGTGTGTGTGTGTGTGTGTGTGTGTGTGTGTTTAGATATCGAGACCGGGTGTTTGGAGGAGAAACACAAGCGTGACCATTTCACCCAGCTGGTCGGAGCGTGTTTGGTAAGCAGTACAGGATGGCGCAGTACAGGATGGCACAGTGCACGTTCTCGCCACTGTGTGGCACTGTGCCACCGGCTACGGGCGCGCGGCGAGAGCGGTGCAGAACGCACAAAGCCTGCAGCTGGCCCTTTCTGATAAATAATATCCTCAGTGGTGCATACAAACTCCCCTGACTCGGAGGATTAGCTGCTTTTAGGCTACAGATTGACCCAAATTTGGTCCTCCAGTCGAGAATTAAAGGCTCCCCGCTAAACAGAATGGCCCCGCCCTGTTCGGGAGCCTGCGCCATTGGGCTGTAATTAGATGTGAAGAAACGCAGAGCGTTTAGAGCAGTCGAGTGCTGTAGTCCGGACCGGACCTCGTTACTATCTGGTCCAGGGTCCAGAGACAGACCGTAGTCCAGGACCCCCCCAAAGACATCATTTCGGCCTTATTTAACCACATTTTCTTGAATTTCCATGTTTTTATATTCAGCCTGTTGCTTGTTCTATGGGCTCCTATCGACGAGACGTTCTGCCCGGCAACCGAGCTCTGATTGGTCAACCTGTTGTTTAATTACAACAGGCTTCGACGAGGCCTTAAGCCAAAACCTTCTGGTCCATAGCCCACTTTTTTGAGCTCGGGCCATACCTATGAGAGTAACGGGATATTTGGGGAGTTCCCAGCCCTGTGAGTAACCGTGGCGCTTTTTCGTTTCGTTCCCTCCCCAGTTTTGCGTCCCCGACGCCTTGCTGAAAGAGAGGCTGGACCCGGAGACGCTGGAGTCCCTTGGTCTGATCAAACAAGCACAGCAGTTCAACCAGAAGATCATCAAGATCAAGACCAAGCTCTTGTGAGTTCGGCTTTTTTTTTTTCTGTGAAAACGGTACCAGGCGCTTTCGCACCTATTCGCAGTTCTTAGAACTAGCCCCCCCCCCACCCCCCACCCCGAGAGAACCGGGGATGATTCGTGTCACGTGCAGGGACTTTTCAGGTCCTAATTTAGGTCACGTAGGAACTCTGGTTAAGGTCAGGTACCGCCTGACTCTGATCCTGCTTACAGTGTTCATAATGGTAAAGAGAAGCGGTTAAAGAAGATAAATAACGTTTTAATTTTTGTTTATGATGCCTTTCTATTGAAAATACGGTTGTACTTATAAGACGGTGGTACCATCAGGCTCCTGCGGGGGGCGTCGCCCGAGGATGACCTGATGGGATTTTTAGGTTGAGAAGAGGTGGTACAGCGCAGTCTCGTGTCGCTCGTTTCGTGGAGGAGAGGAGCCGATGAACGAGGGCGTTCGAAAACGGACGTTTGTGCCGACGAGCGCCCCGGACCGCTTTGTTGTTCTTCTCTTGGCCCGTCGATCGCGTTTTCTTTTTCGGGAGCGCCCCTTCGCGCGTGTCAGCGCAACTCGGCGCCTCTGTAATTTTCCTGCCACTTCGCTCGCTTTTTAAACGCCGCGCTTCCCGACCGTGATTAATTCCGCTCCGCCGTCGCTTTGAGAGGCCCCGGGTTTCTCTCTCCCGCCGCAACGTTAACTCTTGCCCCCCCTCCCCGGGTGGGCGGTGGGGTGGGGTGGGAGGGGGGGTTGGGGGTTCTTTCCCCGTTCGAGTCGGGACTTTTAACTTGTACTTTCGCTGGTAGGATTATTTTTAAAGAATACAAACCCCCCCCCACACATTTTTCTGGTATTTTTCGGCTCCGCCGCAGCACCGATGGTTAAAATTTCGAAAAAAGTATTTTTTATTTTTATTTTTTAATCTTTTCCCGCCCTCCGGTGGAGAGCCAACGGTTTTCTTCTGTTCATTTAATTTTTTTATTTAATTGTAGGTTAAATAAATGGTATTTTAAAATAAATTTTAAAATTTATTTCTATTTCTTCCTCCTTCCTTGTATTGATTCCACATCGTCGTCGAGAAATTTAAAAGTGCTGAAAAATAAGGGATTTTTTTTTTTTTTTTTCTCCCTCCTCACTAGATTCTTAAGTAGGAACATCCGAGGAACAAGAAATAAAAAAAAAGTCTGGCCTTAGCTTTGCGCGCTGTAGGACCAAAAGTATGTGGACGCCTCTGTTTAAGGTTTAACTCTGTGGTTGTTTGGTTTCAGTTACAAACAGCAGAAGTTTAACCTCCTACGCGAGGAGAACGAAGGCTACGCTAAGCTGGTGACGGAGCTGGGTCAGGACCTGACGGGAAACATCAGCAGTCATCTGGTCCTCGAGAGCATCAAGTCTTTAATAGGTACTTCTTCTCCTCGGGTTCGACCCCTAACACCCATCCCCCTCCAGACCGCTGTGGTTACTAACCCAGTCGTAATATATAATAACTTTTATTAATAGTATAAAAAATTATATTCATTATAACTTTTTGTTGACCATAATCTTCAAGATGTTGATATTTGTTTAATCTAAGGGTTGAAAATAAAAAATAATGTTTTTTATTGAAGAATTTGGTTCTGAAGATAAAAAAACAATTATATCATTCACTAATAACAAGAAAAATAATAATATTTATAACATTATTATTATTATTATAACATAAATATAATATATAAAATTTTTTGGGGGAAATGTAATAAATAAAATAACTAAAAAATAGGTCAGATAAAGTGGAATGACATAAATAAGGAAATTAATAAAAAATGATTATTAATTATGTTAAATAATACAAATAGAAAATCAGAACAGGGAGGTTAAATAAATAAAAATGCAACTAGAAAATATAAATTGGTCAAATTTTAGATAAAAACAAGCCACAAATTAATAGTAAATTAATTTTATTTTACAAATGTTTAGTATTGTTTATGTTATAGTAAAAGAATGTGTAAAAATAAATAAATAAAAAATTATTCTTAAATGTAAATAATTTAGTCATAAATAAATTTATAATAAATATATTAACTTAGAAAATTCAACAAGATTTTATTTTTACACACAAATTACAAATAAAATAAAATATTATTATTATTATTAATATTAAATATGAACCCATACACTTTTTAAAATCCCCAAAAAAGTAAAATAAATGAGTAGAAAAAATCAATCAATAAAACAAAGAATTAAATAATACTTAAAAAAATAATTGTATAATAATTCAATGATAATTATAAAATTATTAAAAAACATCTGAAAATAAAGTGCACAAGTCAGTCAGTGATGAACAAGAAATCGAGTAAAGAATATTATACAAAAATATGTATTAACTTAATAAAATTAATCAATAAGGATAGAAAATAAATAAATTAAATAAATCAGTCAAAGAGAGAGAGACAGGGAGGGAGAAATAAAATCAAAATTTACGTCAAAATAAAATATTACGTTTTTAATTGAGTTTTGCTAAAGACGGTACAAATATGAACCAATAAACTTGGGAGAGAGGGGGGGATAAAATAATAAATAAATAAATAATGATAGAAAATGAATAAAATATAAAATAAATGAGATGGGTAAGCTAATAATAATAATAATAATAATAATAATAATAATAATAAAAATAATAATAATAACAATATTATTAATAATAATAATAATAATAACAATAATAGTAATAATAATAATAATAATAATATAAATAATAACAATAATATTAATAATAATAATAATAATAATAATAATAATAACTCCACTGCTCTCTTCTTTTCAGGATGCTTTAACCTGGACCCGAACCGTGTGCTGGACATAATTTTGGAGGTGTACGAGTGCCGCTCGGACCAGGACGAGTTCTTCATCCCTCTGATCAAGTCGTACATGTGCGAGCACCAGACCCTCTGCCACATCCTCGGCTTCAAGTTCAAATTCCATCAGGTTTGTGTCGTTTAGGGAAGCGGCTCTCCGTTTCGCCCGGATCGAATGGCCCTCCGGGGGGCGCCCTGGCTGCTCTGTGTGTGAGTCAGCATGTTTGCGTAAAGACACTAAAGGTTTATTAGTCTGAGCAGAACGTCTGTTACGGCACGTTACGGGCCGTCGCTGAGATATCTGCCCGTTTTACAACTTGTCCAGCTGTGAGGAAAATGCTTTATGTCTCATCAGTCAGTCAGCCTGCTCGTCCCCGTCCTCTGATTCATATCTAGTCCGCTCATATTAATCACGGGCCGCTTTAGGAGAACCCTAACACCCAGTGTGAGGAAAAACGATTCGCTCTTGAGATGAAGAGCCGGAAATTTGTTTAAATCAACTCCTTTTGTTCCTGACTGGTTCATACAGGATGTTTTTCTGCTCTTATGCAGCTGTTTTACAACATCTGGGAGTGATGGGAGGGTTTTACTTTGCAGACCTGACCATGCTACACGCCCCTCTTGTTTCGGGGGGCACCCTAAAAAGAATACCCGTCTCGTTTATTGATTAAAAAAGTACAACGAGCATAAAAACTGGGAAAACTTGACATTACAAGTAAGCATAAGAAAGTCGTAAACCTGCTTCCCTAATCACATCAACCGAGTTTAGTCCAACCTAGAGAACGCGCCAATGAATCAGGGTTGCCAGATCTCACAACAGCACAGAAAAAATAATATATGCCAAATAAGCAGCTATGCTTTATAAATGAGGAAATGAATAATAATTATTTCTAATAATGACAATAATAAATATATTAATTTAATATAAAGAAAATGCCAAAAAAAAGTTATTAATATTTATGGTAAAGATAAATAAGAATGAAAAGTAAAATAATGAATAATAAAGAGGAATCATGAATAATAAAATAAAATTTTTAATAACACACACGTACAAAATTTCTCAATTTTTAATTTAAGCCGCAAACATGAAAAAAACACGCACACGTATTTAAAAAAATCGAATGTTTATGTTAAATAAATAAAATTAAAAATAACAAACAATAATACCAAATTTAATGGGAGTCGGTCAAAAATAAGAAACGGATAATAACGAATATGTTATTTAGCAAAATTGCTTAAGACTTCAAAAAATGCTTAAAAAATTTAATTAAATAAGGAAATACATTTAAATAAAACAAATAAATGAATAACACATACAAATTATAAATATTATTATTATTATTATTGTAATATAACTAAAAATGAAATAAGAAAATAAAAAAGTCAAATAAAAAGAAACGCAAGTAATTAAGTAAATAATGTGGAATCTGTAATTAGAAAATAATAATTACAAAAATCATCTTTAAAAAAATTTTTTTAAATGTTTTTTTTAAATTATAAAAACACAAATATTATTAATACTCTAAATAAAATGAGACAAATTAAAAAGAAAAGTACTAAAATAAAAAGTGATAAAAACGGTAATAAATAGGATAGCAATGAAAAGTAACAAATATTGGCGAAAACTAAGAAAGAAAATGAATTGAATTAATACGTAATCTAAAAACGATCTGATAAATATTAAAAACAAACAATATTTGTAAAAGGAAAAAAAGTGCTGTTTTATTTATGGTGTTTAAAGGCAGATTTTTATGTTGTTTTATTTTAAGTTCCCATGCCATGCTCTTCTCTTGTACCTCAGGAACCTAACGGAGAAACGCCGTCGTCTTTGTTCCATGTGGCTGCTGCCCTTCTCCAGCACAACCTCATCGCTCTGGAGGATCTCTACGTCCACGTGAGCCTCTGCCTCCTGATTAAAAACCTAACCGCTTTAAGGGGAAGGGATTTAAAGCCGTCCTGCTTTTTGGTTCTAGCTGCTCCCTCTGGACTCCAGCATCGTCGAAGAGCACAAGAAGGTGGTCCAGGAGGCCAAGCAGATCGCCCGAAAGCTCACCATGGTGGTGGTGCCGTCGGAAAAGAGCGACGAGAAGAAGGAGGAGAAGGAAAAGGAGGAGGAGAAGAACGAGAAGGTATTAAACAAAAAAAAAAGATAAATATCATAAATAGGTGCTTTTGTTTGGTTTTTTTTATTCCTCGCTCTGACAGACCGTAGGGTTCCGGATCAGTCAGGTTTAATAGAAATGGCGACGAGCTCAAAAAAAAATCTGTTAGAGACTCAAAAAGCAAATGTGAACCAGGTTCGAGAGTACTACTTACAATAGGACAGGTACAAATACTTACGAACAATGTTGACAGCAAGCTACGGATATTTAGAGAAAGTCTCACACAAGTCTCTAAACACATCAACCGAGTTAGAACGTCCTCAACATAGGCGCACATGCATCTCGGTTGCCAGATCCCACAAGAGAAACGATTCCAAAGCAAGTTAATTCATGAACTCCCTAAAAAAAAGTCCAAAACGGAGACTTACAACGTGAGAGAAAAAAAATGTTTAGAATATGTAATAATTTTTTGTAATGTTAGAGGTTAAAGAAATCCAACCTGCAGAAATATTTGGGCCCAAATAATAAGCACAATTTAGAAACAAGCCCCAAAACCCCTTTTTTTTTCCCTTTAAAAAAATGTTTTTCTTAATAGTAAGGACATTAAAATTTAAATTGGCAAAAATCAAAGAATATTACAAAACAATTATTTGGAGAAAATAAATAAAGGGTAAAAAATAATTTTAAAAGGCAAACTTAATCATGTTTAATTAAAAAGACCTCGTGATTGAGAATTTATAAGTAAAATTTAAGACAAAATAATCAATTAATTTATTCGTATTTATTCTTTTTATATTACAGTATATTGTATATATTCATCATTTATTTATATATATATATATATATATATATATATAATATATAATATATAATTTTTTTTATTTATTTATTTTTTTAATTATAAATTATCTAATTTAATATCTAAAAAATTATTATCTATATTTATTATAAATATATTTATTTATAATAAATAAATAAAAAATAATAAAATAAAATAAATAAAATTAAATAATTTTTTATAGAAATTACAATTATATAATTTTTCATTTATTTATTTTTTCTGTATTAAACATTAATGGATGGTGATAAAAAAAAATATATATATATATGTATGTATGTATGTATGTATGTATGTAAAATAAATTTAAAAAATTTAAAAAATATATATAGGCGGCGTCTCATTTATCTACGGGTACAGATAGCAGGGCAGTGCCAACTGAGCATAGGGGCGAGTTCCTGAATGCCCTATAGGTGGGTACGGGATGATCTTAATTTCGTTTCGTTTCTCTTTCTCAGCCTCCCAACAATCAGAAGCTGGGCCTGCTGGAGGCGCTGCTGAGGATCGGAGACTGGCAGCACGCCCAGAGCATCATGGAGCAGATGCCCCCCTACTACGCCACGTCGCATAAAGCTATAGCCGTAGCTCTCTGCCAGCTCCTGCACCTCCTCATGGAGCCCCTGTACCGCAGGTACGGCGCCCGGGTTTGGCATAATACGGGTATAAAATACCAATCTGTGATTTTGGTCTGTCTAACGTTTTAGTTTGATGTCTTTATAAGCCAGGATTAATTAAACCCGCCTCGTTCCGCAGGGCCGCCATTCCCAAAGGTGCCAAAGGAGGCGCTCTGAAGCCCCTGAGGAACAGACAGGCGCCTGCTCCCGCCGAAAAGTTCGACGATCTCTCGAAAGACGTCTTCACCATGCTGGGCTACCTGGGCCCGCATCTGTCGCACGACCCCATCCTGTTCGCCAAGGTGGTGCGTCTGGGCAAGAACTTTATGAAGGAGGTAAAGGGGCGTGGCTTGGAAGAGCAGCTTTTTTTATTTCTGTCAATAAAAGAAAGAACGAATAAAATAAACCCGGATGCTCGATCTGCCCTTGTGAGGTACAAATATTTTCGGGAACGATCGTCGCAGGGAGACGTATTCCTTTAGCCTCTTCAGGCCGTTGTAACCTCTAACGTTTTTCCCTTTCCGTGTTTATAGAAAATACACGAGTAATTGCTTTTTCTTATCGGAGCTCGTTGAGCGTTTTTGTTTACCCTCGTTAGTGCCTCGTGATGAGCAGCTCTGTTTGTTTATCACCCTGGCCCGTGTTATGACAGTCGCGTTTGTTTCCGTCGCCGTGGTGCCCCGTTGCTAATCGCACAGCTCCGGCGCACTAATGGCCTCGTTAATTGGTTACACGGCCCCGTGCGTACCTAGCTGCTTAGCGTCTCCGGCTCGTGTCCCACCGACGGAGAAGCTGCTTCTGACGCTTTTGCAGGAGTCGGTTGCTGAGTTGAGGAAGTTTGCAACGGGATCTGGAAAATTCTTCCGCCCTTCGGCGGGGGGGCGGTGGGACGGGGGTGGGGTGGTCTGGGACGGGGACGGGGTGTACCGGGATAATCAGGCTGGTTTGTGTTTAGCGCCGCATGTGCTGTTATGCAATCAGTAGGGATGCAGTGCTGTAAGCTTTTATTATTCTACATCTAAATAACTCTGTCTCTCTCTCTCTGTCTCTCTCTCTGTCTCTCTCTCTGTCTCTCTCTCTGTCTCTCTCTCTGTCTCTCTCTC
>JAVSBV010121550.1:0-19061 GCA_033117975.1 Parotocinclus spilosoma | reverse complement strand
CATTTAAATACTTATATTGAAGACATGAATATGTGCTATCCCAAGGTGTTTTAACAACCAGAAGCACCACTGTTTGCTTAGTCCTTCTAGTCTTGACGCAACACAACTTGGTGATTTAAAAAAAAATAATAATAAATAAAGTCAAAATTCGTTTTATGAAATTGGTTGGTATGATACTTGGACTGTGGTGGCCTAGTGGTTAAGGTACTGGACTATGGACCAGAAGGTCCAGGGTTCAAATCGTACCTCTGCCACAGTTGGGTCCCTGAGCAAGGCCCTTAACCCACCATTGCTTTGACTGTAAGACTATGAATTGTAAGTCGCTCTGGATAAGGGCGTCTGCTAAATTTTACCCTCAATTTTTATTTTTTACAACCTTTTATGATTTATGTTATTACGATGTTAGCTATGGACACCCAAAACATTCAATTTTTCAAACTTTTAAATTTGATTTACCGTTCACTTCATTGAAGTTTGTTTAAAAAGGTTCTGCTATGACACAGTAAAAAGTATTTTCTTACTTAATGTGTCTGTCTATTCCCAAACACTGGCTCATTCCTGATTTCGTGTGCTTGTTGCAGATCCGGACGTTGAGGTTAAAGATTTTGTCCGAGGCGGCTGCACAGGGCGTCCTTGTCCGAGGAGCCAAAAATCAACTGCGTATGTACTTAACGATGGCCATCGCTGCTGCACAGCCCGTCTTTATGTACTGGCTTACCTTCCACCTGGTTGGATAAGAAGAGGAAGGACTGAGGGACGTTCCCAGTAACAGCCACGATTGAAACAGATGCTCAGAACTACTAGGAAGGACTCGAGGCAGAGAGTCGAGCGGTTCTCTCTGAACCTAGATGTTTGCATCACACCTGACTGACTGAAAGAACTTGACAATACTTACAGAAAAGTATAAATATGTTGTACATATTTACTTGTAAAGTAAAGCTTTATACGTGTCAAATCGATGAAAATCACACCCGAATGCACCGTATGTTTTTTTTTTTCCCTTTCTTTTTTTTTTTCATCGCTCTCTGAATGACATGAGAATATATTTTCAAATATTCAGCCCAAGTAATTGGTGTAGTTTTTAAAAGCATCCCTTCCTAGATTTGGTAATGTATCTGATATCTGACTGTCCTTCTCGTGCTAGTAGATCCCCGCCAAATATCGAGTCTAAACTTTTCATTTTTAACTAGGGTGTAATATAAATGTAATGTAAACTGGAGTATCCTGCTGGTAACTGACCTCCCAGTTCTGTCACAAAAATTAAACACGATGCAAAAATGGGGTGATCGCCATTGTTAAGTGGGCATCCTCTGTCTAATTTGTGTAATTGGATTATATTTTTTGGAAAATTGTTTTTTTTCATCGAATGCAATTCCATGGGTAAACACCGGATGGCGCAGTCTTATCGCGTTCCAAATTCCCCTTTAATTGCACGAGAAGTTTATTTGTGTTTATTTAATCAGTAGATCAAATGATATACATTTTTTTATACGAAAAAGTAGGCATTATAGAAATACAAATCAGAAATAATACATTAAATAGCCAGGGATTTTTTTTTATGTCAGCTACAGTAAGATAAGTAACAACAAAAGCCTTTATTGTTGTTGTGTATTACACACAGAAATTCGGACTGCTGCTTCAGAACAGTGCAAACCTAAACACAACACAGAATCTGATCAAGTCAGTCCAACACAAAGCCTTTTGGTTAGTATTAAAGAAATATTGTGCAGAGATACTGCGCTGATGGAACAGGGCACTTTGTTTACGATCAAGATTTAACTCGTTACATGCCTGTTTTTATCGTAACGAATAATCTGCCTGTAAAATAAAAGGTTCTCGTGTGTTGGATTGAGATCTGGTGACTGTGGAGGTCAACGGCGTACAGTGAACTCAGTGTGTGTGTGTGTGTGTGTGTGTGTGATGATTTGAGCTTTGTTAATGGGCACATAGAAGGTGGAGCATGTGTGGTCATAAAGGGATGGACATGGTCAGCAACAATACTCAGGTAGGCTGTAGTGTTTTACATTTACGGCATTTAACAGACACCCTTATCCAGAGCGACTTACAACTTATACAATCTTACAAGCCAAGCAATTGTGGGTTAAGGGCCATCCCCGCATTCTGGGTCCGGTCAAAAACACCACCACTGATCGTAACAGTAATAAGACAAGAAATAACAAGAAGTGAACAAAACAATAAATTGACAGTAGCAGAAGAAGAAGCTGCTGGCTAATGGATCACAAACACATTTTATGTTTAGCACAAAACAAATGCAGATCTCAATGAATGTCCAGTGTTTGTTTTTAGCATTTCAGAAACTGCTGGCATCAACCTGTTTGAACATATACTTATACTGTAGTTATGAGTAATGAAAAATAGGTCTTCATGTTGGCTTCATTTTCATTGTTAACTCTCAGTTTAAAAGCTGTTGTGTTAACTTTGAGGAAGTGACTAGAGGAAGCAATGTAGTGTAAATATAGTGCTGACCAAAACCCTTGAAGGAAATGGATAACCCTGGACGCTGGAGCTAATCATCTGCAACACCATGTTACCCCATTGCCTAATTTACGTTTGTCTTATTCCATGTGGATCTTGACTTGTAAACCAAAGGAAAATAAATTCATATCTCCCTGCCCTAATGTTCCTAAACAAACATGTTGTGCTTTTCTCTTCCACTCGTCATCCTGCATAGTTTTCTCTGACCCGTATCCCTTTCCGCAAATGGCTTCCTGCTCCCTTGTAAGTTGCTACTACAAACAATGGGAGAAACCTAAGACTCCGAATGAGTATGATTTTAATGGTCCTAGAAACAAACCGTTGGGCACACAAACACCAAGAAGAAAGAAACTGCACTTCTGTGACCTGTTTCAGCATTTGTTTTGGATTTGAAGGACAAGCTGGAAACAGGTCAATTCACTTACAAAGTCTTCTTGTTAACAAATAGAAAATCAGAAAATGATTTAAATGTTTGATCCAAAGCCAGAACTGCTGCTCAAAATCATTCAAAGTAGCTTTAATCTTTTTTTTTATTTCTTCTTAAAAGGTTAGTCATTAGTTTATAACCTGCCACAGTCCACTAGGCTCAGGTTTTAGCCTGTACAGAGTCCAGATTTTGACCCTAAAGAGAGTATTCGGCCTCACATTAAACACAAACTAACTGGGAAACATTTTGAAGTGCCCCCTCATTTTTGTGAGCAGGATATTTGTAGTCACTGAGTGAAACTAAGAGTGTAATAAAACCTATGCATAATGACCCTACACCTTCCTCTAAACATAAATAACTATAATAACCATAATAATCTAGAACAAGCTTACACTGTGCAAAAAAGCAGGGTAACTGTTCATAATAATACCGTAATAATTTGCAATTTTGAGACATAAGGAACACACGGAGCCCTTCTTCCATGCACCTTACTTCACTGTATAGTGTTCCCTCACCACTTCGCGGTTCACGTGGTGCATCGCGGGTTTAAAAAAAAAATGTTAATGGAAAAAATATATTACGGATTTTTGCTGTTTCGCAGGAACTTTTACGTTAAAACTCACTATTAAAAATATTAATTCTACCAATAAAGGAATGTTATAAATCATAAAATATTACGATTTACAGTAAATAGAGTATTTACTCAGCGGACGAATACTCACCAAAAACGAGAAGTAACACTAGAGCATCGGCCGCCTGAGTCGCTACTTGGCGACAGGACAAGTTTTTATCTGCGGTTTTGCGTTCGCTGTTTGTGAAAGTTTCATTATAGACTGAATTCATTCAAACCCTACGATGTTACCCAAACGTTCTGCAAGTTCTACCGCTACAATAGTGTAGAAATAAAGAAATAAATATAGCGTCCCTACTTTGTGGATCTTCGTTTATCGCGGGTGGTCCTGGAACGTAACCCCCGCCATAAACGAGGGAACACTGTTATCAAAGGAATGGAATAAAAAAAATAATAATCATCAATAAATACATGAAACAATTGCAATATAAAGTATAAAAATATAATAATAATAAATAATAAAATGGCGGCTCAGTGGGTAACATTAACCCCATGTCTGCATGGGTTTACTCGGGGTACTCTGGTTTCCTGCAACAACTATTAGGTTTAGGTATTAGGTTCACTGATTACTCTAAGTGGTATTGACTTGAGTGTATAATATATATGACTAGTCACCTTGTGTGTGTTGCTAAAGTGAGCGTTTCTCATTGCATTCAAATTTATTAGAACCACACCCCCCTCTGTGTTCTGATTGGTCACCTCACAAAATCAGTTGTGTGTAATTCTGCTCTCAGAAGACATTATTTTATAGAAATATTTCAATAAATAAAACTCTGACAAGCTTACATGCTTCTAAAGCAAATCTAGAAACAAATCTCCCATCATGCAGTGCACTTCTGCAAAAGCTGAGAAAGGCGTCACTGTGTAGAAACATATCAGATCTTCTTTTTTTGCCACCGATTCTTGCAGTCAGAACGAGCTGAAATTGATAAGCAGAATAAGTATCAGAATATGAATTGATTCAATTGAAACAATCCGCAACCCTAATGAAACTGAATGAAGAAATGAATGTTCTAAATAATCAGCACTTTATCCACAGTCACGCAGCTTTTTTCACTGAGCACAATGTCCAGTCGTGAACGCTGTTGTTTTGATTGACAGGAGGCACTGAAGAAGAAGAGCTTAAAGCTCAGGAAGTGTAAGGAAGAAACCAAGCAGAACATTCTTGCGCTGACGGAGAACATTGCTAACGCTAAGGCAAGAACACTTCACAAGATTTTAAGCAGTAAAGGAGAATGTTTATGGATTTGTATTTTGTTTTGACCTTAATCTGTAACCTATAACAACATGACTGTGGAGAATAGCATACAAATACTAGAACCAGTTAGAATTCTGATAAAATAATATAAAAATTGACATGGCTTCATAATCATCTTTTCCACTTTTCTTTATTCCAAGCTTTAGTATATTTTAGTCCGTTCACCCTGTTCCCCTTCTGAAAAAACTGTTTCTTTGTTGATACACTTCCAAAAGGTACTGCTTTTCAATAACACTAAGTACAGGTACCTGCATTTGCGTGTTTGCTGATACAGCGTACGGATACAATTAAAATAACATTACAGTTTCTACAGTGACATTCAAAAGTGACAATTTTATTTTCATAAAACGTTCTTCACTTTCTGATATGAACAAAATGAAATCTACATCATGTTCTTGCATCGTTTGACATCAGCTTATACCTTCACATATTCTAAAATATTTCCAAACTGCTGACATTGCTTCTTCACTTCTGTTCAATGTTAAATTACTCTTAATCTGGTGCAATGTATCAGAGTTATTCTACCAGTACATGATCACAGTATCGGACTCCATACCAGATACTGATATCAGTATCAGTGCATCCCTAGAAAAGACCATCCCTGATCAGACTATATAACCATCAACTTGACATCCAGATGCTGCGATTGCTCTATTGTTAGAGAAGGTCACACTAAATACTTGCCACTGTAGCATATAAAAGCCGTTTTCTGATCACTTTCAGCAGTTATTTAAATACCTTGTATGAATTCCTGTGTTTTTAGTTAAATTCTATTAAACAGCCTGATATTAATTATAACCTGTATGTTCATTATATCATTGTTAATGGGTAGCACCGCTGCCTCACAGCAAGAAGGTCTTGGGTTCAATCCTATAATGGAGTGGCCTGGGTCGTTTCTGTGTGGCCTCTGCATGTCCCCGTGTCTGCTTGGGTTTACTCCAGGTACTCCGGGTTTCTCCCACAGTCCAAAGACATGTGTGATATGTTAATTGGTGTCTCTAAAGCGGCCTTTAGTGTGTGACTGTGTGTGTGAGTGCGTGCTGGTTGGCACCGACCGGCCTGCGAGGCCGAATGGATTAAGCGGAAGATAGGGAATGAATGAATAAATAGTACAATTCCCTTAATACACAGAGTCTGTGTTGGTGTAGCTAAGTATTTTGTGTACCTGACCAGGGGTGCCCCCACATGATAGTGTCACTGCAATGATATATTTTTCACCCTGCTTTTCCTCATCAGGGTCAGTGGACAATGTCATGTTCATTGGTTGAGCCGAAGTCAAGTTTCATGAAGCATTTTAGTATAATTGCTGTGTGCTGATACTCGCTGAAGGCTTTTCTTCTAAACTAATACTCTGGTGCCAGGTGTCACTGCAGCAGACGTCTCAGTGGGTGGACACAAAGTTCTCCCAGCTGCTGAAGGTACTGGTGGAGAAACAAGAAGTGACACAGGGCTTTGTGGAGGAGCAGCAGTCGAGCATTCTGTCTCAGGCTGAGACGCAGCTCAGTGACCTGAAGGAGAAAGTTCAGCAGCTCACAGAGCTAGAGGAGCAGATCAGCAGCCTCTACGCTCTCCCACACTGCCAGTTTATCCAGGTCACTACACTTATGTTCAATACACAGAGGTTCAATGGTACTACACTGGAACAAAACAAATTCTTAATCAGGAGAGGGGTATGTGGATCAAATGTAAACAGGTTAAGATGTCCAGTGTAAGTAGAGTTGTTATTTAATTCTGTACTCCACTGTTACTGATAATGGCTGTACTCTTTATTATGATGTAAATCTGAGTGAGAAAGTGACCATATGAGTTTTGGGATACTTAAATTACAATCTGTGATACCTAATTGTGATAAATGTAAAGCAGATCAACAGTGTAACTACATCACTGGCTACGTACAACTATGCACCATTTAATGACCACATTATGTTCTGTTAACCAGGACATATTTAAGATATTTCATTATGGGCCCCTAATTGTCATGAGCAGTATATATATTTTGTGATATTCACTTCTACATATAGTGCATTTTCAGTTGTGTCATTGAGTTCATTTGTCATTGTGTGTTTGTGTTTGTGTGTGTGTGTGTGAGAACAGGACTCCAGGCTGATAAAGGTTCCCCAGATGGGCGAGGTTCCTGTGGATGTTAGCGTGAACGTTTTGGAGAAACTGGCTCCTGTCACAGAGGTGCTCGCTCGTATTACTAAGCTGGTGTGTGAGGACCTGGATAAGGCCGTCTATGCAGCAGTAATCCACAACAAGGAAGGTATTACACACCTGAAAAAAACTGTTCCTGGATTAAATCCTGCATGGTTCTACTTAACAGTTTTTATAATTGAATTTAGAACCGTTCTGAAGGCCGTAGTTTAATTTACAGGGAACCCAAAAGCAAAAGAACACAGTATTGCTAGTTTTTTAGTAATAAGATTTAATGGAATCAGCAGTTGGGGAGTGTCTTAGGCTGGACTTATAAAGGTCAGACTCCTGCACTGGACTGGCGTCACATGCAGGAAATTATGACCAAAACATAATTTAACAAAACAGGAATTGAAGAATAAGCATGGTCAAAAAACAGGAACTAAGTCTAAGTACTGTTTGACTGGAGGATATGTCAAAAATGAAAACAAAAAATATACTGGATAGGAAATGTATAAATCAGTGGTTCCCAGTAGGGGTGCGAATCCCTGTGTCTGCCGATTCGATTTGATTCCGATTTTTGAGGTCTCGATTCAGAAACGATTTTCGATTCAGCAACGATTTTTCAATTCAAATGGTCTATAAATTTTGTTTATATTATGTGATTGACAAGATGAAACGACAATGTAAATAAATAAAACATTTATTTAAAACAATACTTTTAGGTTCCTTCCTGTATCAAATCTTTTTGCACCATTTTATATTTATACAAAATAGGATTGTGCATAAAATTCTGTAACTACAATTACCAGTATTAGGTTAGCTAAGCTGCCTGGCTTTTTCTTAAATAAAAAAATCTATCAATGAACAAATAATTCAAAATATATTAATACAAAAGTCTACCATAGTGCATTAGCCTTTAACCTTAAAAATAAAATACAGACTTCACAGTCTTTTTAACCATATTGCACCAACAATTATGCTCATGTCAAGCTCTCTCTTCCCGGGACATTGTAGAATCCAAAGTGTGCCCAAACACTGGCTTTTAACCACGATGGTTGTATTGTATTGATAAATATCGATTCTGAAAATTCTGCAATGGTTCAACACTAGCCCCACAGGATTGATTCTATCCATAGCAGAAAATGCTTTCATTTGACCCACCCACCTTAATTAGCAAAAAAGGCAGAAGTGCTGTGTGAAAATACTCCAGTTGATAAAAGACCTAAAGTACAAGGATACCTCAACGACTCCGCCATATTGGTCCAGGCAAATACAGACTGTAAATTAATACAAATAAACAAGGGGTCTGTATGTTTCTTAAGTTAAAAGCACAATGCTTTGCATTTAACAATTGATAAGTTGGTAATAATAATAGTTTTTTTTATATTCAAGTGTTTTTTGTATTTTAAATGGACTATGTTTCAGCATTAAGCAAGCTAGAGCTTACGTGGTGCAAATAATTTGTCTTAAGAAATTGTAAATAATTAATTTGGATTTGCCTTGAATGATATGTGTGTACACATATTATAGTTTAATTACATATCAAATATTTTAGAAGGTTTTTCATGTTGTTGAAATGGCTTTTCCCATCTCCTCATTACACTGCAGTGTAAAAAAAATAAAATTAAGGAAATAATACATTCAAAATTATAGTATATAGCATATTATTAATATAGTATATTTGGGAATGTTTGTCTAAGCACAGTATCTGTCTTGAACAGAACAGTATCTGTCTGTATTGAACACAGTATCGAATTTAAAGTATCGTATCAAAGTTGAAATTCTTAGTATCATGACAACACTATTACTAACATAAGCTCTATTCAGTTTTTTTGTTATAGATATATGTGATTAAATGTATACGTGGCTCTACAGTGATAAAACACCGTAACAAAATTCCTTGTGGGTGAGTGGGTTATATTCTTTATGAAAACAGATGTTTGCATCACATGTACTTGACAGGTACAACTGGTCATTACTTCCAGGAGCCAGAGTATTAGAGCCGTTCTACCAAACTGATTCAAAGGCATTGTTACAAACAAATTTAGGTCAATTTTTCCCCGCAGCGTAGAATGGTTCATATCCTGTACAAATTTAAATATAAAATAATGCTTGAAACCTGTAGCTAACTGAAATTACCCCATAAATCAGTGCACTGTCTGTAACTTTTTTATTGTTTACTCTCCTCCTCCTGGTTTTCCTTTTACAAATGATTGGTTGTCTCGAGTACGTATACACGTCTGTCAATTAGCAGACTCCCTTATTCAGAGTGACTTACAGCTGATCTTATAGTCTTACAATCCAAACAATTAAGGGCCCAACAGGGTCAACCTGGCAGAGGCGGGATTTGAACCCTGCACCTCCTTTTATCCATAGGCCAGTACCTTAACTGTTAGGCTACCACAGTCCCTCATGAATGATGGGGAGAGATGATATACACACAGGCTAATATAAATCGCAATAACAAGTGCTTTTATTTATCAGAAATACATTAAACACCATTATGGTTCTTACTGTTTTCTTTTCTGGTTGGCTGTTATCACTAACCATCTTAGTACCCATGGTGAGTTAGTATATATGTACTTAAAAAACATGTGAAAGTTTACAGTGGACTTAAGCAGAGATCAGCACTGAGATGGATTATGAATGGTGACACAATGATACAATTTTGTGATACAAAAATGTGTGACGAGGGCGAAGATTTTTTTCTCGCCAAGATGCATCGAGAACCTAAAATGTTGAGTTATAACTAAGCAAAGTGGTAAATAGTTTCATACTGTAAATCTGACCAAAGTCTACACTTGAATAATTTCTCAGCACAGGAATGTTGTAGTCTGTGGTAAAGCACCCACATTACAGAGTGCTCAAGTATTCCTTTGTTGTCCTTACAATCCCTCAGTTGCCCTCCGGCGTTCTGATCTAATCCATTTGTCTCTTTTTGATAAGAGTCAGTCTGATCAGCTTAGCTGGGATTGCTGTGTGGCTTCTGAGGCAGACACTTACCCCAAGCACGCTCCACCAGTCTGGAGTTGAGAAGGCTGGTTGACTGGCCGGGATGTGTGTGTGCGTGTGTGTGTGTGTGTGTGCGTGTGTGTGTGTGTGTGTGTGTGTGTGCCTGGCAGTGCAAGTCTGGACTCGGTGTCAGTAGCAAGCTGCAGCTTATCTCCATCTTCATCCTCTCTCTAGGTCGGTTTCAGTGTTTTTTGCACTAACACCTGGAAAATTGGAAGCAAAACAACCTGGCTTTGCTTTACATGTCATGCTCTTCCCAGAACAAGCTCCAGGTGTGTGTTTATTAGGGTTTTGCTTGATTTAGCGTGATTTCAGTCAGCTTTTCAAAAACAGTCAGTACTATGCTATCTGATGCGATTCGGTACTGTGATTAGACCAGTGATACCCAAAGTGGGAGGTGTGTCCCATATGGGAGGAGGGATGTGTGTGGGGTTGCATAGCAAGGCACATGAATGAGGTTGCGCAGTAAAAATGTAAAAAACATTATTCATATCACTTGTAATAATCTTAATGTAAAAGTGATTAAATGTTCTTGTAGAATAAGACATTGCATTTTTAAATTACAATATATAAAACTAAATCTGCATTTCCTAAAGGAGTTACAACAGTGGTGGTAATGTGGCAAGTACAGTTGGCCACATTAGAGATTGAGTCCCTGTACATTTGCTACATAGCTTTCCTACTGATGGTATGAACGCTAGCCAAAAAAGTCCCTGGAACGTTTGACTTTTTTAAGGGAGCATGAGAACATCTGCAGTAACCTGGAGTTACTACCTCCTTAAACATTCAAGGTGACTCACTTTTTGTCCTGGGAGCTTTATATATAAAGTAATATAGTAGCAGCTATAGTAAATTGGTTAGCCAGTTCAGCAGGATAACAGGGACATAGGATGCACTCGCAGTTTTAACGCTCCCACTGTTTAACCTGTTAATGGGACAATGCAACTGGCCACTGCTTATTGCCTGAACTGTAGTAAATAGATTGCAGAGTTCAATGTGTTTCATTCATTAAACGTCTGGACTATTTGTGAGCACAAATCCTGGCTCTCCCAAACTATCGTTGTTAAGCCCTTAAGCAAGGCCCCTTAACCCACATATGCAAGATGAAGAGTAGCTCAGTTTGTGTGTTTATGTTACGCATATCCTATATGTTGAGTCCACAGTTTTCAAATATAGCACAGAGTTAAAGTATGCTTAATGAACCTAGCCCAGAGTTCATGCCTCTTTATTTGATCATTTCCTTCAAAGTTACTTACTGTGTGTGTGTGTGCGTGGTTTGAGATGATGGGAGATAGGGATTATGAAGGGCGCACTTTATCTTGCGTTTTTCGCTCTCTTTATTCTTGGTGTGATTGTTTTTTTCTTGAGAAGATCAGGGCAGACTAAACAGAACACCCAGTCGGTGCAGATCTCCCATCAGCCCCTCTCACACACAATAGCTTTAATTCACAGCTTTGCGATGGGCGGCACTGTGATCCAAAACACCCCCGGCTTGATATTTAATCTCTTATAGACTCATGTCTTGTTTGTGTGTGTGTGTGTGTGTGTGTGAGAGAGAGCTTGTGCTTGATTCTTGCCTAAGCACACCTGAACATGTTTCCACAAAGACTTCCTTTGTCTGGTCACAAAGTGCCATGCAAACTGGTAGAGGGTACCTACTGACGTAAATCATGAAATCCATTGTAAAACACACACACACACACACACACACACACACACACACACAAATATGTCTAGCTATCCTTGTGAGGATTTTCCATTGACAGGAATGACAATGAAGGATTACTGCAGCTAATTAATGCTACACCTAACCCCTAACCCCAGTGATCTAAAGCAAGTTCTTTTGCTCCCTGGTTTTTCAAATAAAGGTTGTCATTTTTGTAGTAAAGAAGATAAAGAAGTGATGCCTGGAAAAGCATTCCTCACAAGTCAAAATTGTTATAGGTAGTAGGTTTTCCTATCAATGTATGGGCATTTGTTCCTTACAAATATAACAAGACACGGTACACACACACACACACACACACAATTAGTCTCTGTATTGTTGTAAGGAGTTTCTATTGACATAATGAGTACTGTAGCTAATTAATGCTATATCTACACTTAACTTAATTAGTAATCTAATGCAAGTATTTTTTAAAAAAAGGTATTGTTTTTGGGAAAAAATATTTTATTAAGGATTGAGGATTGGGAAAACACTGCAGTCAGAATTGCCCGGTTTTTCTATCACAATGTTTTTACATATACCTAATAATCAGATTGCAGTCTGATTTCTATAGTTATCCAATTATTCAGGTGGTCATGTGTATCAGATTTGTAGTCAGATTAAGAAATCAGATAAAGAGAGCTGAATTTTATTTTATACTTTTATTTAAGTAATTGGATTTCTCCAAGTTTATTTATGCTCACAGTATATGTCTTATCGCTTTTCTTGTCTACATATGGACGCAAAGGTAACACATGTAACATGGTTGCCAGCTTTCGCTTTTATGCTTAGAGACTTTATTGCCTTTCAGAATGTGTCTATAGACCTGGTTGTATTTATAACTCCTGCGACTAAAAGGAAGCACCTAGTAAACTCCTACTGAACACTTTGTGTGGATTCAAACATAGTATATGCTCAAGAAAATAAAGAATTTCATTACTTAATATTAAACTTTGAAGTTTACAGTACATCATTTTGTGAGGTCATTGGCTGGTTGCAAACTTGTTGATCGGATAACTGACAAAAACTGATATTCTGGAGTTATATTATTACGTTCATGTAAACTCACTTATTTAAACGACCATAGGAAGACAAGATCTCTATCACACACACACACACACATACAAACTGTAAAAAAGCTAATTTATTATTTTTACACACTATCCAAACTACAAACACAATCTAATAAATGGCAGTCAGTAAAATAGTAGAAGTAGATGGTATTCTGAATATCTTACTCTGTGTTTTTGTTGGTTAGTTAGGAGCAAGTTGCTGTTTTTATAATGGTGTAGCTTATCAAAACATTGTGAGACAGTATCACAATGCGTACACATGCCCAGCCATTGAATATTTCTCTAAATTCAGCTAACTTCAGCCCAGGGAATAGATTATTATGAACCTAGATAGAAGTACCAGAAGTGCTAGATAGTTGTAGACAATGAAAACAAATCACGTTACAATACTCACGTAGTTATTTAAACAATATACACTTGAACCCTGCTAAAAGATGCCTATTTCTGTTACTTCCTTTGGGAACATTCCTACCTGCTTCCTGTATATGCAAACCCTGAATTACTTCCAAGCATGGCATTGTAAAGTGCTGCAGGAGAGTTTCTTATTGACCCTTTGACCTGTTACTTTTGAACTAAATGGATCTTTACCTATCTAACATGATCAGGGTCTCATTTGCAGCACTTTTTCTAGTGCTAAGATCAATTTTTACACAATTAATTTAAATCATAAACTTAACAACCATGTCTCTATAAGTAACTACCCCTCCACTCCAGGCTGCCACACGTACCAAAAGAATACATGGATTGATTGCAATGGTGTTGATTGATGGCAAAAAATATTATAGATATTGGAATTTATTATGAATAAATGTATTAACCTTTTTGAGTTCCCTTTATGGCTTTTTTCTTAAGTTTGATTTTGGCTGAGCATTTAGCCAAAATCAAACTTCAGCTTATTAAATATCTTTTTTTTTTTTTTTATTTCAGGGAATTTGTACATGTGGAAATTGTATTTTGAGCAACTCAGAGCACCTTAGAACAGACAAAACCTTGCACACCGCCTGTGATGTTTACCAGCCCCAGAGAAACCCTAGGTCTTACACACAAAGCCATATATGTGACACTGCAGAGAAACTACCTTATATGTGACAGTGCAACATATATCCTGTTGTATCTAGAATGTGAGCAGGTATTTTAGAAGAGAGCACAGAACTGAAAAGTGTGCATAACGTTAAGGAACCTTAAAGCTGCCTACAATATCAGAAGGTGCTCAGTATGGATTCAGTCATGAAATGAAAAATACACTTTGACAGTATCTCCATTTCCTTTTTGGACGTGCTCTTGATGAAGCACAAACTGCTGAACACATATAGCAGGTACACAGAGTTCTCTACAGAGAAACATGAGGCATGCTTAGTTTGTGCGGCCTTGCCTTTTATAGACAAACCCAGGTCATGTTAGCATGCACATAAATTTGTGTTTGAGTTTATGTGTGTGTGGGAGGGTCATTTGGTTGAGCTGTGGTTGCATCCACTGTCGGTTCCTGACCTACAGCTCTGGCTCTGCTCCAGGTGGCTTGCTGAAGTGTGTACAGCTTGTGTGTGAAGCGTGTACAGAGCTCTGTGCTGCTTGTGCCGGCTGCAGCTGGTGGTTTCTGTGCCACCACAGCTCTGTGTGTGGTACTTCACAAAATTTACAGTGTGTGGATGTTTGCTGCATGTTGAAAGGTGAAGGACTGAAGGATTGAAGGACAGTGTTGATAAGTTCCGTCTGTGTGTGCGTTTAGGTGTTTTGTGAGCTTTGTAGTATGAGTTTGTGCTCTGTGACCCTCACAAACCAAAGCCACCACTAACACTGCTCTCTCGCTCCGTCTGTTTATGTATGTGTTTCTGTCTGTCTGTGTTTGTCTTCGTCTCCCTTTTTGTTACGTCTCTTCTTCTCTCTCGCCTGTGCATTACAAAGACTTAGATATTCATTACATTCTAATAAATTACCAGATGATTGCTTTAAAATAACAGAAGAGCCCCATTTTATGACCAATGCACCATCTTTTACTATCCCAAAAGTATAATAACAGTTTAAATGCACAGAAGCTAAATAGAGTTAATTACAATAGAGAAAATAATAAAAGAGTCTTAAAAGAGTCTTTTCAGCATTATTTAGTCCAGGTGGACTGCGGTAGCCTAGCGGTTAAGGTGCTAGACTTTGGACCTAAGGGTCCAGGGTACAAATCCCACATCTGTCAAGCTGCCACAGTTGGGGCCTTAAGCAAGGCTCTTAACCCACCATTTCTTGAATTGTAAGACTGTATCAGTTGTAATTCACTCTGGATAAAGGCGTGCTGTGATGTAAATGATAGCCTAGTGGTTAAGATACTGGACTATGGACCAGAAGATCCAGGGTTCAAATCCTGTCTTTGCCCAGTTGGGACTGTTGGATCCTTGAGCAAGACTCTTAACCAACAAATGCTTGGATTGTAAGACTGTATCAATTGTAAGTTCGTCTGGATAAGGGTGTCTGCTAAATGGCATAAAGGTTGTGCAGGAATGTATTTTTGCATTCTCCAGCAAGTAAACAGTTTTGGTGGCATGGCACCTCAGTTAACAGGAGGAGGGAAGGGGGCGTTAGGGTTCTCTGATGTGATCTGGCTAAAGGCATGAGGGCTGGAGCAGACACTGGATAAAGACTAGTTGCTACCAGCTTTGAATAAGGGTGATGTTTATATCATGTAACATCCATCCATGTCCATCTGTTTCAATCAAAAGATGATCAGCCTTGGATTTGATCTCAAACCACATGCTAAAAAAGTACTACCTAGTACACTGCCAATGCTGTTTATGCTACTTTGTCGTACCGTTTATATAGTGAAATAATGTGGGTGGAGAAATTATCTATGTTTTTGCCCCACAGTTTTTTTACACTTGCAGAAAAAGAAAGAGATCCATTAATATGTATATTTGTGCCTTTTATGAATAGCTTTCCATTATATGTGGAACATTGACAGTAAGGCCCTGATGCTACACAATAAGCCCTGACTTGTATTTTGCATTCAAATAATCTCAAATGTATCTGGTGGAGTAAAGGTCTGAGCTCTGTTTGTTGTGACCAGGGTCACGTGGTGGGTCCAGAGCTTATTCTGTTATGCAATAGACGCAAGTGAATGTGTACCCAAGACAGGGCACCAGTCCATCTCAAGGCAACCCTTTCCAACCTTTCCTTGTGAAAAAATAACCTGTACTATGGCCTGATGACAGTTGGCCCCTTCATCGTTCTCACTCACAACGTGTATTTTGGCGACACCAACACAAATGTCAAAACCCACCTGGCCTGGCTCCCTGCAAACTCTTAATCTTTCAGAAAATCAAATTCAAGCTGAAGCGATACTGTTTTGACACATACGTATATACTATTATTCTTACATTTAACATCCAGGCTGCCCAAGGAGGTTGGGTCCTTATTTGAGTCTTAGTCCTCACAGTGTTTCTTCCCTATAACCTTTGGCAATCTTTTCCTCACCACTGTCACCTCAGATTTGCTCAATTAGGGCTTTGAGCCAGCATATTAGTAAAGCCACTTTGAGACAATGCTGTGTTGTAAAAAGCACTGTATGAAAACATTTGACTTGACTTGATAGAGGAGATCCAGCACAAGTCGAGCTCACAGGGACTATCAGGGAGCGTTCCAAGTGTGGCAGAAGCACCGGGAGTGGTGTGTCGCTGCCCAAGGTAATTGCTTTATAGGTTTATAGGGCTTGGTAGTCAAATTACAGTCAGATACTATTTTGTCTTGTTATAAGTGCGGTGTCTGAACGTCTGAACTTTGGTCACGCCTCGTGTTGAGATGTATTAAGGTGTTCAGTACAACCCATTTTACCAGAGTAGTAAGTATGACTGAAGTAACACAGCTCACCAATTAGACAGGGTGTCTACTAGGGGTGTGCGTTACTGACAGATCTCTAGTATCTCTATATTTTCTGGGATGTTTTAGGATCTAAAGTTGTTCAAAAAGTGTTTAATCTCTGGAATTGTCCTTTAGGCCAGACTTTTTTAATTGCTTGTTCCTCGGATGTCCCTACTTAAGAATCTACTGAGGAGAGAGGAAAAAAATAAATCTTTATTTTTCAGCACTTTTCAATTTCTCGAGGACTATGTGGAATCAATACAAGGAAGGAAAAAAGAAAAATTAGTTAACCTACGAATAAATTAAAGTGAATCTGGAAAAAAAAAATTAACAGAAGAAAACCGTTGGCTCTCCACTGGAGGTCGGAAAAAGCTAAAAAAAAAAAAGATATATGTTTTTTTGGAATTTCAACCATTGGTGCTGTGGTGGATCCGAGAAATACCACTTTTTTTTTGTATTCTTTAAATATGATCGTCAGCGGATACGCAAAACAAGCAATAAAAAAAGTCTGGCCTTACAATGTAATTGGTGACAGCCTGTATTATGTTGTGCCATCTGTAGCTTTTCTTGTTGTAAGCCACTTTTTTTGGTGGATGATTCTACCTAAAGTTTGCTGAATGTGTTTTTGTGCTGGTACCTTGGCTGGTTTAACCTGCAGTGGACATCTGACTCCTGAAGTTTGTCATAATCTTCATATTTTACACGGTGGTTAGTTTGTAGATGGTGAAATACGTTTGTTGTCATTATCTGTCTTTGACGACAATTTCTGGCAAGTAGGCAGATTGGCATCTTTTGGGCAACATTTGTTGAAACCAAGCCACCTTTGTGCAAGTGAAGATTAAATCTAATGATGTAGACTGTGAGGCTGGTGGAATCTGTATTTTGTCTCTTTAGTTTGATCATTTACATTTATATTTACAGCATTACACATTACTCATTATGTGTGTTGCTGTAGCAACACATATATTGTTATCCGATTTTTTTATTATTCCACCAATATTTGGTCAGTATCTCCTCCTAAAGCTTTCGAACATATCGACACGGGACAAAACGCCGAAACTTCCAGGATGTTCAGGAGAAGTGTGCTTGTTCATAACTAAGCGATATCTCGAACCGTGCACCCGGTGCCCCCGATTTTCTGACACAAAAATCCCATAGACAATGAATAGGGCTGTTTTTAAACTGCTGTAGCTCGGTCAATTTCTAAGCTATAAACACAAACACTGGACCAGTTGAATCCGGCTATGATGTCAACAGCCAAGTTAATTTTCAAAGTGATCGAAAGCTCCATTCACTTTTTATCACTCTTTAAAATATCTCCCTATTCATTTTGAATGGCCCCACTCTAGTGATGTCAAAACCGGGACTCGGCCCAGAGCTCGATCAGAATCGACCGGGTTCTCGGGCCTACGCCCGACCATAGCCTCCCAGGACTCAGACCTGCACCTGATCAAAGCCCACGGTGCCTCGAACCTAGGCTCGACCCGGAATAGACCGGGCCTCAGATCTGCCCAGGCCAGAACCAACGGCACCCGTGCAACACACATCCGCAGTTCCTCCGGGAGCTACATTTTCTAGTTTTATTTTATTTCAGTCACACGATTTTAGGTACAAACCTAGCTTGATTGTGGTGCTAGCACGCCGCATGCTCTCAGTGTGGCTATCGGACTGACAAGTGCAAGGAATATGTAGTCTTACGGCATTGTATGTGGCTGATTTGTGTAGTTATTGACATTTGCATTACATTAACATCATTTAGCAGAATATCCAGAGCAACTTACAACTGATACAATCTTACAATCATAGCAGTTAAAAGTCTTGCTCAAGGACCCAACTTGGCTGTTTGGCAGAGGTGAGATTTGAACCCTGGACCTTCTGGAGTCCAGTACCGTAACCACTAGGCTACCACAGTCCAATACTTTATATTGTCAGCTTGCACATTAAAACAGGAGTTAAGATATAGTTGCACACCCTTAGACTGTTTGCATACTTTTGTCCATATATTTTATCAGCCACAATTTGATACTTTAATAGTGTACATGTAAACAGTCGAGGCAGCTCTGCTGTAACTTCTCAGAAACGCTAGTAGACCCACATTGGTGCACTTTTCCTCTCTGGTATTCTCACTCAGTGAAAGATTTTCAGGTAAAGGATAGTGTTTATATGAAACCTATACACAGATCCTGAAATACACACAAGCTCTTACACTTTCCCTTCACTGTCCCCCTCACTGCCACTCACAGTCCCTCTCTGTCCCTCGCCTTTCTCTCACAGCTCTCTTTCTGTTCTCTCATTTTGTTGTTGTTCTTGAGTGGTGGTGACCTCATTCTGGGCTGTGCTGCTCTGAAGTGTAAATTAGGAACAGGTCTTTCTCTTAAAGGGCAGCACGAATCCCAATTCTCTCTTTCTCTCTCTCTCTCTCTCTCTCTCTCTCTCTCTCTCTCTCTCTCTCTCTCTCTGTCTCTCTCTCTCTGTCTCTCTCT